>JABASD010001527.1:0-38673 GCA_019776165.1 Pogonognathellus flavescens
GCTCTCAACAAAAATATTGGCTCGGGACTTTTTCAAAAAAACCAACAAAATTCATTTCTCTGCACATTTTTGTGTTAACGTTGGTAGGATGAGGGTTAAGGAACAAAAAATTGAGATTGGGAATGTACTTTTTATGGATGAAGAGTAACTGATTATAAGAATTGAGAATAATAAACCTTTAAAAAAATTGACTAAAACTTTGCCAGTTGCTCCCCGAACCCTGTTGCCCCAAGGTGTTTTGCAGAATGCGTTTCTTTCATTAATGCCTCCATATTGTCCCAGGGTGGGCTCCAGCGACTTACAGGATATTACATGCCCTGTATATTCGGCAAGGTGTGGTTCCGGCACAACGGTGTATCTAGAGAGGGTCAATTATTCTAGTGATAAATTAGGAGCCTAAATTCTAAGATGAGGTCAATTGGTCAACTCTTTCATGACCTTTGACCCTTTAGAGCAACTACTGTATCAACACAACCTGAACAGTACAATGCATTTTAAATGATGCCATGTCAGTTATACTTGTTTTTTGAAAGAGAAGGCCGCCAACGTTTGAATTGGGAGACAGGCAGTGTTTGAATATTTTGACAAAAAGACAATTCGTTTTTTTTAAATATAGTTAGTCAGATTAGTCATAATGCTACTAACACACAGTGCTAAAGTTGATGTGATGATGTCATAGTTGATGATATTGTGTCGAAGAACACCGTGTCGTTGTTCAATGTGATACTTCATTCTACCCTTGCAAATATTTTATTAATTACAGGCACAGGAATGCTTGTATTTTGGCTCTTTATTAACACTAACCGAATTTTTCTCTTTAGGAATAATAATGAAACGACCGACCAAATTTATTAGAAAATACGTGTGTAAAACTATTGAATAAACTTGAACACAATTTTGAGATTTGCTAAAATTATTTTACACTTCATAAAAACATTTTTTTAGTTTCATTATTCAACTTGGGGTTATGTAGTACTATAAGTTGACATTATTATGAGTAATTTCACATTTCAAGTATTAGGATACCTAAAATGTTCACAGTAAGGAAAAATTGTATTGTTGTTTGCCCAACATAATATTGTAGTTTTTGTATGGTTTTTACTTTTCTTTGTAAAATGTTCTCGTTCATGAAATGTGCAGTATTCCATGATTATGCTTTTATAGTAAGACTCCATTGGAGTTATTTGAACTTGCCTTTTGTTTGCAAATATTTGTGTTTTGATCCTAACAAATACTAATAATATTTCAAAAAATGTAGGATGTTAGCAAACTTCTTTCGATTAGACAATAAAAAGGCATTTCATCTTGACAGTGGAATATCAGTTTCACTAGTTTTATTATGCTTCTCCTTTTTCCGTCTCGAGATTAAAAGCGAAAGACGACTCATATGAGAAAATGAAAGAAGAAACATTGCAGTCCAGAACCAACTCAACTTTCCCTTTATTCTTCGGGGATTCTTTTCCTTCTCATCTGTGCAAGCTTGGCATGCCACAAATACCTGAGTGTCAAGGTATTCTTCAAATAAAATTGCAATAAACTCAAACCGGCCTCCCCTCTATTTTTTTAATTTTCTTTAGTGTCCATTTTATGTTAGTGACTCTTCAATCTTCAAATACCCTTCTGTGACTTACCCTTTCCAATAACAACTTCAAACTCTAAACTTTTTAAAAGACCGTAGATACACATTATAATCAAATGTCACAAAACGATACTACCATACTGAGGCTGCTGGCTCGAGAACAATCTCTCCTTAAAGGTTAGGAATATCACCAATTTCCAAACAAAATTGATGATTTCAATCCCCCAATTCCACGATTGTCGAAACTCAGCAAAATATTTTGAATTTTAGCCAATCTTGATTACTACCAACAGCATAATATAATATTGAGTGTAGTAATTTAAAACTCAACACCATTCTTTCTTTCTCTATATGGAGCATACGTGCTTTATTGCGAATTTTATTCTTTCATGTATAAAAGTATCTTCTTTTGTTAATACATCAGTATAATACGTATTTCTCAAACCTGCTAAAATATGATACCATTCGTGTAAACAATGAAGTTAAGCACACATATTTTATTTGCATTTGTAGTTCTGTATTCTTTTTACGGAGTTGATGCTCACCGAGAACATGGAATGGGAGATTACCAGATTGAGCATTCATTCCAGCGGAATTGCAATATTCGTATCTTCTCAATCCGTTTTAATCCTCGTTCACAAAGCCTCTGTTCCTATTAAACTTATGAACGCTCGCATTACAGCAACTTACTTGTGTAAGGATAAAAGCATTTATTTGTATTGCACAACATGGTGGTAGGTATTAACATTATCGTGGTTTCGGGAATAGCACTAATATAACGTACATTGGCAGTTTTTCCAATTTTCATAGCTAAACATAGAGACACTGTTGTGGAGTTTCCTGCCACATTATTACATCCAAACTCATCAATTTTTCAAAAATTGCTGAAACTTGATATGAGGTATGTTTGTCGCCTCATTAGAGGTGACAAACATAATCATTCAATCGGTCATAACAATTTGTACTTTTACTACGACATGGATTTATGGCATTAGTGGGCATGGTTTGCATGCATAATAAATTATCGCACATTTCTAGTGTAAAGTACACAAAAAATTATAACACATGAACATAATTGACGTTTAATAATGTACTAATATTAATACCATATGAAATGCTAGGTAAACAAAAAATTATTTCAGGCATGTAAAAATATTTTTGACGGTGTAAAATTTGAAACTGATATTGTGCCTAATTACTAATTAGTGAAATCTCTGAAGAGACAAAATCTTAGTTACACGTTGAATTCCAACAGAAACATACGACAAGTTATAATAAATAAATAAGTTCTAAAACTTTAAAAGCACCTAGAAGTGGTATGCAAATACAAAAGTATCAGTAGAACAATTTCGCATTCGCAAACAAACGTGACATTTGCAGGACGTGTATATGGTTTCTTTTCATTTCATTTGACAATGGGTCCGGGTAAACCATTATGTAAACACAATGATAAATTTAATGGTACTTAATAGCAGCTGTTTCTTTCATCTTGTAACTCGATCTCACAACAATACACAATGATTTCTCTTTGCAAGTATTTCAATCAAAGCTAATAGTAATCTGAGAAGGGAAGCAAATTGCACGAGTTTTCCTTTTCCATTCCATTATTGTTTCTTTTCCAATTTAATGTAACATAATACGAGTCCATAGTAAAAAGAAAACAACTGAATCCCCGCAGCCTCCACATCATTATGTTTGGCAAACAAAGATCAACTCTTTTCTGCAGGATTGTTATTTTCTATCTACTCTTTCGTTTCTCAGTAATGGTCCTATGCAGAAAAATATTTTGTATCTTTGCATGTAGTACATACTTTCATTTACATAAATTACGTGGAATATCCCACTCACAAATTATATGTGTAACTACGCTAACTGCAGTACAGTGACACACAGTCAAATGGAAATCTCCTGTTCATGAATGTGCATGTGTGCTTCTGCAAACACCCTACATAATAAAAAGTACACTACACAGCGAGACACTACACATATTACGGAGACAAGCATACATACAGATACATGTGTTTATTATAGGACCACTTATAACATCAGAATATATTTAACGTTGTAACTGTATTACTCCACCACTGCACTATATACCTATACATTACTAACATTACAGACTATCTATAAAAGTACCTAAGTAGAAAAGTACTACCAACTACTAGAATGTATAAAATTATATATCTATAGGTCAAACTTGAGACTATGTGATATCAGTTTACATAATAATATTTGCATGTATCTTTGGGATCTGTGTAGAGGTAGGCTGGTGCTAGTACAGAAAAGTGCTGGGAGTATTTGTATATCAGCTAATATGACATCATGTATAATATGAAAAGGGGAGGAAGAAGTTGAAATGCATTTATTTATTATTCAAGACTCACTCAGTCAGTCATACATATCTACATAACAGACATGTGTCTACGTGCGGTGGTGTAGTGTCACAAAGTGTGGACTGTGAAGCTTCGACTCCACTCACCGATTCGAATACATGGACACATATGTAAATTTGAAAACTAGCAGACTTGTGCCAACATAAATGTCAAGAATTTGAATAGCTCCGCAGCATAAAAGAGCAATAGAATTGCTAACAATAAGTGCTAAAAGTTGAAAGCATTTTCGAAGGAGATTTAAGACGTTATTACAACATCTCTGTGAAACGTAACTGTATGTGTAGCATAATATGCTATAATAAAATAAAATGAGAGGCAATGGTGCAATTGGCTTCTGCTTTACTCGCTTTGTTAGGAAATGATTTTGATCTTGGCTTTACACAGGCTTTTCTCCTCGGTACAAACGACAAGCAATGCATACATCAAGACACCACTACTAACAGCCCCAGCACTTCAACCACGGCACCAGCCTACTACACCCGCTTTCTTCTTGGCACCACCGCCTTTTCTCCCGAAAAGGAACAGAACAAAGGTACTTTTTCACGTTCATCTCATGCCGTACAGCAATTACTTATGTATAATAATAATAATAATAATATGTAGATACTACACTACGAGGACAAGGACCTGCCCATCAACTTTATGAAGTTTTTGCAGCAACGGCTGACACTAGACATGCAATTCATATCAACTGGTACTGACTGAGCAATAGAGAAAATAGTGAAAATATCATACAACCTCATTCCAATAATGCAGGACGTAAATGTGAGAAACTCGCATGGTGCTCTTATTTTTATGTGCACATTCACTGAATCTCTATGAAGCTGAACCTATTAGCAAATGCAAATTTCCATGCATTTTCTTAGTGCTTATTGACATTTATAGCAGCCTGGAAATATCTCGCAACCTTCTTATGGCTTCTTTAAATAAAAATTTCAGTTTTTATGGAAACTCATTGTACTCACACTCTGACCAAAGCACACAGCTACAGTATAACATATTTTTAGATGAAATGGTTTTCTATGGGTGTTCAGCTATTATATGTGCATGTTCTTGCTACAATTAAATATGACAGATAAAATTGCACTTCTTCGCAGGCACTGTAAGGTACATTTTACGAACCTCGGTTTATTACACTACCAGAGGAAAAATACTTGAAAAGTTTTAAAATACCTACAGGGGAAGGGTGAAATCAAAGCGGATGTATCTAGGAAGATGTAAAGGGAGACGATAACGTAATGTGAGACGCAAAAGAGAAGTGGGCAAAGAAACCCGAGGATGTAAAACGTTTTAAAATGATTTTTTCCGAATATTTGGTTCCAGTGTCACATAAATAGATTTTAAGAACATTCTCTAAAGAGGGAACTCTTTTTGGAGCACATGATTGTAAAAAGTCAAGTTTAGAAGAAAAAGAAGGCGCGTAGTCATATCATATTATTATCACTGTGTTTCACACAATGTGGAATGTATAACACCATTAAATAGGACTTGCATGATATTATTAGTAGAAGGTTTATAATGGCAGATATAAAATTTATGTAGCCATTGTCGTGACATAACGTGACAGAACGGTTCTTTGTGAATAAATAGAAACTACAGATAATATGTGGTGCGTATTTCAGTGACAAAAACTGAAATGTTTCTATAGTGCATACGACAGTGAAATATACTTACTGTACAACTACTGGGGGTAAATGCAACAAAGTGGAAATGGGAAGTTTGAGGCGTGAGATGATTTGATGTTATGTGAAAGAGGTAGTGAATGTAAGGATAAGAGAATCCACAGACAATTTGAAACTGGCACTGGGACTCTGCGTACTATAAATGCTATTCTCAATTCTCTTCTATGCACACCAAATCCACTACTGTTTTTCCTTCACTTGGAATTGTAGTGTTGTTAGGTACCTGTGCATGCATAAAACTTACCAGAAGCAATCCATCTATAGACCATTAGTTATCCATTGTTGCTCATATACTTTATGGCCGTACTCAGACCGAGAAACTAAAGGAAAACGAAAAGTACTAGAATGCATTGCGTCACATTACGTTTCGTGGCATTACGCTAAGTGGATGGAGAGTGAAGTTTAACTTATCACAATTCTGAATACGTTCACTACAGACATCCTAAATAATAATATATCTCCACAATGCATAATGTAAGTACACTATACGAATCATCTGTAAATGCACAGTCTAATGTTCAACTCAACGAGTTCCTACATTTCTACTTTCAAGTTGATACACAGTTCACTAGAGAAACAAATACTAATACTGCACTAGATGCACTAACTAACAATAAGTACACTACAATACTGTTTCGAATTCTGTAGCAGGTATTAGGTATATACCAACTTTTAGCAATTTACCAGGAATTTATATTTGCTTTATTATAATAATTACTCGATTTTAAACATACTTACTATAACACGATTATTTTAACACATATTAAATCAGTAATTCATATAAAATCTTTTGTGGCATTGTTAGACAATTCATAATAATAATGTCGTGGTTAATAAATTGCATTGCATGTATGAATTATTGTATTTATTGTCCTCTGCTATAGGTCAACTGGAAATGGCTGGGTATATCGCAATAAAAACATTAAGTCCTACAAATTATAATACGAATTTGATTTGAATTTAATATGGATTGCTTTCAAAGTAGTTGAATTTGAATCAAAGTAATTGAAAATAATTTTTCCTATTATCCAATTTTTCTACAGGGGATGAGATTAATTTTTTTTTTTTTTTTTTAGAATGCGTATAATTAAAAGGATGATTCAATGGACAGGTTTTATAGGACGTGTTTATGTGTTGGCGAGTGTTTATTAAGCTCATCTGTTGTTCACGTAAAGTCTTCATTTGTAAAATCATCTTTCAGTGACACAGAGTGCTGTGAAAGTTGTCAAAGGAAGGATGGGCATATTCCCACAGGCCGGAGTGTATTAACACAAGATTCTCTTTATTTAGTGTGTGTGTCCATGTTTTAAGTGAGAAAACCTTGAGAAGAAGCAAAGGGATGTAACATCATGAACCAAGGCGAGTGTAGTACACCCTTCAAAATGAAGTCATTTAGAGAGTTTTAGAGTTCATGTTCTCCAAAGACGGCGAATTGGGAAGTAGAAGATGTAAGGGAATAATCTTTTCATATCTGTCGAAAATGAATGAGTCCATAGGGATTATCACTGTCAGGAGTTCTCCAGTCTTATTCCACGGTTTATGCCTCTTCCTTCTTTCGCTTTCTTTCTTCGTCTTGTTTTCCATTTATACAACTACTTGTTCTTATCTACTACCAGCACACATTCTGCACTCCATATTACATACAACGTAGATACATAACGCTCATCCTCTCCCTCACTTCCCTAAGAACCCATCTTTCTACAAAGATATACTTAACAATAAGCATTATAAATATATAAGTACCTATACAACGTCCCAGATTACAATTATATGCCATGGATATCACTTATGCAGTACAACTCTATAGAAGGACATCGTAAGAATCTTTTCATTGCTCCTGTACAAAAGCAAAGGTATTATAAACATAATCATTTATATTAAAACCTACTTCCATTGCAAAATATATAAGAAAATGGATTTCGACGCAATATTGTTACTCCACTGGTATTAATCGGCTACTATATAATTTGTGTTGGGAAAAGCGTATAAGGTACTATAGGCAGGTCTTCTGAGCTGATATTATTTGTGCAGACAGACACTCGATCTGGAATATACTTAATATTTGCTGTAAGAGTTTTCTATGTGGGTGTGTGAGGAAAGAAGCCCGCAGCATCCTGCTCAGAGCGTCAGCAACACTGTATGTCATCAAACCCGTCCTTTTGACACATTGCACACACGGGACTTTATCCTTGTTCCCCGAAAATGAGCTTTGAATTTTTCCAAATGTAATTTCTCTCCGTACATGTCCCAGTCATCCCACAGCCAGCGAGCCACCAGACTTTGTTCAATGTCATCGTCGCAAATGCCTCAGAAAGACTTTTCTCATCCATACTTACTTTCGTATAACTCCTATCTACTTTCAACAAAGCATACTCATTTCTACTCCGAACATCTCTCTAACTCACAGTAATAAGATACAACTCCACTGTTTAGTATTCGCTCATACCCCTCTTTTAAACTTTTCTTTTATCATAATACTACCAGCGCTGAACAGTCCACACACTTTATACTGTTTCTTGATTTTCCATTCTCCTGAAAATAGATTAGCATTTCCTACCTACTACTACCACCACCACCACCACCACCACCATGAATGCTAGCGCCTGTTTCAATCCGAATATTCCCAATGTTCACGTACACAAAATTGTAAGTGAGTAAGTATATAGCACTGTAATCTCCACATATCTCGTCTGATTCTCTTCTAGCAGGTACCTCTCTCTTGGAATTACATCGTATTACCATTGCTGATAGTGAGACTTGTAGCTATCTTCCTCATCCCGCATTTATTCACACAGGGCAGGGGTATAGTGCGCAATATGCAGAGTAGATAATAAGGCACCGATACACATGGAAAAGAGGAAGTCTGCTCCTTGGATATGGACGAGTTAGCAAAAGAGAGCAAGACATACAAAACAGAACTCAATGGAACACACACAAAACTTTTCTCTGCAGTTTAGGGTGTACTGTTTACGAAAGTTGAGCTCTCTCACTTTCTTAAGAACAAAGACATTCAACTATGTAGTATGTACATACTTTACTGCCTGCTAGAATATTTAGGTATACTACTATGATATTTACATTACACTCACAGTATGTTGCCTAAGTCTCCTTATCTACACCAGGGACATTTACAAACGAATTCACACTTACGCGTGCATCAATCTCAAATTCATAATACTCATTACACCAGATGTAAAGCTCAAAGCGTCTAATGGATCCAAACTACGCACGATCCTTATAACGAGAAAATGAACAACGTTTGAACTCACCATTTAAATTATTACATAAAAATTGTTTAAATGTGTTGAACAATTACAATTAACAAAAGTTGGTACTCTTGACGTATTTAGCTTCTCCTGATTTCGTTTAAAATATTATAAAAGAAATTGGGAGGAGCGGGACTTTATTGATTGCCTTTAGTCATGAGAATTGAGTTAATTAGATTGACAAGTTGCACTGTGAAATTAATAGTAAATAGATTATTTCAAATGTTTATGTGATTTTCTCCATAATTGAACCCAAAATTGTAATTCTAGACTGCGGAAATGTAACATCATACTGCAAACAACATTTTAGTAATGAAAATTAGCAAATCTACGTCCAACCAAATTGCACATACATGTACAAATATGTAACATCAACATCCTACACATATGTACCTACCTTAGAAAACGAAGAAGCACAGTTTCTACTTCGACAAGTAAACCAATTATCTCTCCGTGTGTCCTTTCATGTGTAGGCACGAGATACCAACAGAAATTACAGATTCGTATCTTACTTACTATTCATTCCTACTTCTAATATGGATTTGCTTCTAGTTCTTCCAATAGAGAAAGCAAAAAGTGCATTTTCACTTTACCATATAGCCACTGAGACTACTTTGTAGTTCGAGACTCTAAGAAAAGAGTCGGCATTATTGGAGTGAGATGAGATGAAGAGTAAAGTGGTATTACTGCACAGCGTACGTATTCTGCGTAGCTTTATACCTACACGTCTATATACAAAGCAATAAGAAAAATCCAGGACATACTTGTTCTACTACTGATTGTGAGTTAGTTGAATAAAGCTGTATGGTATGGTGTGGGTTAGGTAATAGAAAGACAACAGTAGTAGTGGAGTAGTGATGTACATAAAGTTCTATAAACTGGAAAGGAGAGAATGTCGTGTAGAATTACGATTGTAACGTATGATGGTGTATTCATGTAGTGTGTGTACCTCAGTAGAAGCATTATAAGAGTTTTCAAGTTTTTCAGATAGAGTCCAATTCCAATCGCCCGGTCGTCGTCGTTGTCGTCCTAAAATGGCGTGTAGGGAAAGTCAAACAGAAAGTGTCTATAGTAATATTGGAGTAGTTGGAGAAAGATACAAGAGATACGTGAGTAGGACTACTTGTAGTAAGATATTTGAGTATATATGTGGTACAGACACACACACACAGAGTTACTTAGTTAGTTATATTATGTAGAGGAATGTAAGATGTTCGTTTTAGTGGCACTAGCCTTCGTGTCACACTCTCGGCTTTACTTCAGCTCATGTCAGCTCACTTCACTCCAATTCAACGAATGCGAATGCCCAAGTATGCTCTTTAAAATACGGCAACTGACTTAAAACTTGGCATGAAATGGCCTGCTGTCATAGTAGGATGTGAATGTGATGCGGGTACTCCGGGAGAAGTATACAACAGTATTTGCCTTATTCTAGTTGCCATACAGGTATCGCATAGCCTGTCAATATATATCCATGGATACAGACTGGGAGAATAGTTGAAAGAGACGAGAAGCTGCTCTGATGTTGGAGCAATTGGCACTGAAGTGTTGCAAGTGGCTTAGACTTTTAGACTTGAGCTTCGGGCTTTCGATTTCCTACAATTTGGTCGTACACACACCCGAGTGAACTGCATTAGATTAAATTGCATTATTTTGAGCGTGGCGTGTGACCCTTGTCGAGGCATACACACGAAAAAGGTAATATAGTCAATTCAACGGAGAGAAAAGTAAAGTGAGCTGAAGATGAGAGCCAATTTTCCAATCTTTCCTAACCAAATAGATTCACATATATTTCATGTGTAAACTGTAAATCATTCATTTTGTGCAAATGAGCCATGCTCAAGTGCGAAATAGCCCTAGAGGTGCCACACAAGACGAGTTCTGTCCCAATTGCCTCATCGTCGTCACCTCATTTCAACACTGGAAGCTTGTCAACCATTCACACACAATTCCCTCCCTACACCATTCTCAAATCTCAATTTTCCTCGCACACATTCAACATACACTCACAACGCATAGTGTGTCATGGCTTCTTTCAGTAGACATTCAATCAGTCTGCCATGACCCATTCCCCGACTCTGTATACACTCCAGATATATCCCTTCTCTCCTGCCTTTTAAATTTGACTATATGTTCTCAACTGAATTCTCACTATAAGTAAGTAATACGCATAACGTGACTAACAACAACCCAAAACTTTCCCCACGATAACCACTTATTTCACATCTTCAAACCTTCAAGTAAATTGGCCTGATAGCAAACCACTTGGTATAATACTTAATGTGCACAACAGTTATGTGTATATATGCCTACTCCATAATGTTCTATGTAACACATCCACCAGCCAGGACATATGCACTCAAGTGCACTTTCATTGTGTAACCCGAATTTCATAGGGAACGGAATATTATATATCAACTTTTCTCCGGATAGGTATAGTCAGTGATCATTTACCCCCTTCCACTCATTTCAGTCATTTCTAGTCCTAATTTCATTTGATTCATTCAAATTACAACTGATTTGCATTTACATTACACTCGACTGGATTTCGTTGAGCAGTCAAATCGACCAAGGCTCATCCCTCTGTGATGCTTAATGGCGCTTTCAACACACAGCTTCTGCTTCCTCCTTTCTGACTCTCCTAACAATTATACGACTTTGCTTAACTTACAAAGTTCCATAAAGCGGTCGCAGATATTTAATATACTCATTAGCGGTTGCTTAAAATGCATGGAAATAAATTCAAAGAACAAGAATAGTCAATACATGCCTTGATGAGTTCAAACACAGTTTACAGTAAGCTGTAGTATGGGCACAACATCATGGGCTAATTGGTTTTATATGTACATGCAAATTGTTGCATTAATCGAAGGTAGTCAACTTCAACAACATTAGTTTTAAGTGTTAGCTACGCTAACATGGAAGTTGGAATTACTATAGTATATTTTGTGTTAGCCAAAATCATAACATTGACTTTTTAAAGTAAGCTTTTGGATAGGTAGTCCTATAAAAATTATATTGTGCATACATGCCTATTATAAATGCATTAGTGAAAATGTTTCAAAATTCCGAAGTGGCAATGTCTTTGGCATGTAGTTCGGATAAAAAGAATGAGAATTGACAGTCTCAAGGGATTATGAGCAGGGAAAAGGAAAGTTGGTCGGACATTTTATTGATATTAGTATGGTACGTAAAAAGCAAGTAAAGGAGTAGTGAATTTTTATTGTAAATGTTTGAGTGATATTGTGAAGGGTGTCTGTTAACAACTTTTGTTTGCGGACTGCCATAAATTTTTGACCACTCTAAGATCTCCAGCTGACTTTTTCTTGTGACATTTACAATTTTTTGCAAACTGTCCAACTGTCTTAGAATATTAGTGTCTACTGCTCAGTATAAATACACTTAGACCTATCAAAGTATCTCTACAACATTTTATTAGAGATTGTCAAGTTCTGAAATAAGTATTATCCAAACTTTGCATCATTTAGCGTCTGGTGCTTTATTTTTCTACAATGAAATAAACGGGTGACTCTTAGTAAAAAATTTAGTATGTGTGATCACTTTGATCGCATACTAAATTTTAACTTACTAATATAAACATGTATAAATGACAATTTTTGAAAGGTTCTTTAGTATCATGTCACAAAGTTAATTTATTAAAATACCTACATAACTTATCAAAGTAGTTTTTTGAAATTAATTTGCTCAATTTATTTTGGAGGATGGAAGAGTTGTATGAAACTTTCAACTGTTGTGCCCAAAGAATAAGCAATCAGTGCTAAAATAGCTTTCGCTATAAACGTTCGTAGAATCACTCTTTAAGAGCTGAATTTTCCCGAGATAAATTTAACCAAACTTGTTAGCGTCTATTAATACCATTAGCAAATGAAATATTCTTTGTAATCAGCTTAAGTTATCTACTAAATGATATCTATAGGATATTTTGCAGTGATGAGAAAATTAACCAATGATTTTCAGTCAGGATAATCTCATATTATTATACATACAGTGCCATTAAAATATTGTTTGCCTACGATACAATTCAACTTCTAGTGGTTTTCATGATACTCAAAAGTTAATCCTGTTTGTTACCTAATATTTTAATGGCACAGTATATAACTACCAGCACTATAATAGTACTGCTGTAATCTAACAAAATTAACCGCTAATCCTTCTCTATTAGAAATTATCAAATTCATGTTCAAAATCTAATAATAATGTCAAAATGAATTCAAGTGGAAGATGATGAAAATTAAACAAGATTTTCAGAGTGAGAGCATCCAACAATTTATTTGATGAAATTACCTGGAAATGGTCCCTAATCAACAGAATTAATAATTAATAATTGTAAAAGAGCAAAGCTTCTGGAACTGTTATTATGCTGAAAGGATGAAACTATAACGATCGCTATTAGATATATGATATAATAATTTTTTAAAGTGGCATATCATAATAATATATATAATTTTCTATTAGTATGAATGAGCTGAGTACTCACCGGAAACTTTGAACTGAACAAAGTATAAAAAGCTATAAATAACCAGTATCATTCTGTTGACCGACATGAGTTTGAAAATATATTTCCGCATCGAGTGTCAAAATGACCCTCATTTAATGCTGATATGAACAACGCTGCTCCAAACTTCAAAGTTAACAATGCCCAGTAAGAGGTGCGATGCTCTGCAATTGTCAAAACTACCAACTGACAGTTTAAAATCCTACAATGAATAATATCTCACTTTAGTGGACGATAAATAAATGAGTCGTTTCTTTTACTGGCAGAAAATCCATACTCTATATAATGCACGAATTTCCTAGATATGTCTTTGCAACATGTCTTTGGTTTCTTAATTATAGATGAATGGATGCCAGATAAAGTCTAGAAATGATACAAGCTGAAGTCAATATTGTAAGTAAGTAATGCACGCTCATTATGAAGAAGATTGATGGAAATAATTGCTTGAACAATGAAATAAAATATCACACAGTTCGTAATAGCTCACTTTTAAGGACTAAATTATTGTTTTCTTCTGAATTCGGAATATTTCTGCTTTAGTTACCGAACAACTCTTCAGAGCCGAATTTAAATTACATTGTAACGCCAAAATGGGTTAACAGGACATCATTGATATTTAGGTTTTCAACTTGGACTAACAATAAGACTATACTTCTGTACTATATTATTTCCACAATATTATAATGCATCTTTTTGAAGCGCATGAATATTAATTCCCCGTTTATGGTGGATAGTTTTTGGTGAATATTGTAATGCGAGGAAATGGCACGAACGTACATTTACTCAGATATTATTTACGTGTTATACTTATCTCCTACAGTCACATTCGCAAACTGAAGTGGCAAGGAAGTTGATGACTGTGCTAAGTTGCGGACATTGAACATTGTTATGCCCTCTCAAGACTGTCAATCAACCGCCGGTAAAAGATTCTTGATTAACATTGCGAACACGAAATGTCACTCATGGATCATGAAATATGTCATTTCCTTTTGCTTCTCGCCTTTCGATTCCCTCGTTCTTTCTTTCCTCCCATCACATCATTGTGTTTGATTTTCTCTAAATTCCAACATTGTGCCTACGACATCCACATCCAACTCCAATAACTAATAGGGAGGGATGCCGGGATACGGATACCAACCAACAACATATAATAAACCTTTGGATTTTTTACGCCATATGATCCTACATTATGTTCCATAAAACATCAATAATATCGAGAAACATCGGGGAACATGTACATTACTATTCCTTTCAACTTTGTCTCCCCTGCCCTAATGATACAAATATGAGGGAAATCGAAAAGTCCTCTACAGCGCTTTTATCGTCACCAAACATACAGCTACTGGTGCACATTACATAGTTCCTTCTTCTTTACAACATTATTATTATTTACAATGTTATTTTGAAATTTTGGTTAGTTACGTTTACGTTTGTGATGAAAGACACAATTTGAGAGTTTCAGCTTCATATGTAATTCTAATTATCAAGTATAGAAAGAATTATCAAGTAGAATTATCAATCCATATTAAAGACCCCATGCATTATAAAATTGCAATCACTCACGCTTAATCATTCGTGTCAATATCTATGATCAATATCTTCAATATGTCAATCTGTCAATATCTTATATTTTTATACTTTATTTATTACGTACCTACATAAAAAAATTCAGAGAAAGTAACGTAAACGTTGTTATTTTCAGTTTTAAAACGAATGTCTCAATGTAAATTCAGATATATGCAAAATATTTGTTCTTAGAGTAAAATGTAATTTTTTCATAGCCCAGTTCTATGCAACGACAAGTATATTTTAATTTTACCCACATTGATTATACTAATGGACATGGGTTTATACCACTTGCACTTGTTTTGCTGTAGATGATCCTTGAATATCAAGACTATATTGAAAACTTGATAAACCTCACCAACACCTATTATACTTCACACTTGCGTCTTTCAATTTTCGAGACTTATTTATTTCTGTCTTTGCTTGTACAACTGAAAACACTAAATACACAGCTACGCAGCCTCGTGCGTCATACTTATACCACTGCACTGCATTTTGTGCCTGTATATTAAATCAAATGCATCTTCCTCAATCTCAAGTGACAGGTTTGTCAGTTCATTCTCAGCAGTGTAAACAGTTTCCCGAAACTTTGACAGATTTTCCGCGTACGGCAATTTTATATGTAGTAGTCAGGCAATTTTTTGTGTCGTCATTCCCCTCTTCTCATTTTTATCAATGTTATCATTTTACCCACACGCAACCCCTGATATTTCATTTACTTTTCTAATAATTGTACACTCTCCTTGATATTAACTTGAGGCTTGTCAAACAAGTAAAGTTTCCGATGACATGTAATTACTGAAGGGAATTGCTTCACCAAATGGCTTTATAATAAAATTACTATCTACAGAATTAGTGTACACTTTATTAGATAGTTGAGTTTGTAAGCGGTATAATTTTGTTAGGATATTATATCGCTGTATAGAAATATATGTGCATCAGATCAGAGAAAAAAGTTAACTACACATTTCATCCAGGACACAAGAAAGTAATAGCTCACTTCAAAACAAGTTTCTTCATTATTAATAAGCCGTTAGTTTCGAATCAACTATCGGGTTTAAAAGATATTTCAAAAATCTCAAGACACGAAGAATGTGGTCTTGTACTAGGTAGTTGAATTCCAACGAAATTACGCTTAAGCCAGTGCTAAATTACAGTTTTCAAATTCTTCTTTAAGAAAATCAATACGTACATGAAATGCACTAAAATTGTTATTGTTACAATAATATCTATTCGGTTGGCATCCTTAATGCTGAATAAAATTTGAATTGTTTATACTTCATTGAGTCAATACCTGTATCTTTAATCCCTAAGCTATATAAGTGAAATGTGTTTTCTATTTTAATTTGTTGAAGTTAAGTATCAAAATTTTATTAGTAGTATTTACTCATTTAAAATATTAATTAATTAAACCCAAAATTCAATTGCTGTGTAATTACTAATTATTTCCTCATTTCTCAGTCGTCTGAAATGGTTTGGTGTTGCATGCATGTTAGTTAGCAGTCGTTTTGATGTGTATAATATATAAAGTTGGTTTACTCAGTATTGTACCTTTCGGTCATTTGATTCGAATTGGTTGTTATGTTTCTAATAGGAGATCCCTGTCTCTTTCCATTTTGTAGGTATATTTAATTCGAAAGATTGCTATTGATTTACTCGGTGGTTTTAGCTGATGAAATAGTTTGCGAACAAATAACGGTTAACTGTTTTCTCGTGCAATGTACGTAGTACACATAGGAAATTAAGTTTCCACTGCGGTTACGTAATTTACATGTAGCTTTCTAACAGATTAGGTATAAGTAAACTTCGCCATTGACTGCACACAAACGGATGAACTGTGTGTACTGTTGGTTTATTACCAATTACTGTAAATCTACTATGGTTTGGAATGTTAGAGCACACATTTGTACCAATATTTGTTCTTGTAAATGTATCTAAACAACTAAGCAAACTTTAGCATACATTTATACATTTATTTGAACTGTGAGAGAAAATTACAAAGAGCCTCCATTACAAAAACTATATCGGAGATTATATACAGATTCAAAATCTTACTTTTCTTCCCAAACTTGAAAGTATTTCATTGGGAACTTAATCTCACTCTTCTTCATACATCGTAATACTGCATTTCCCACAAAGTTGGTTTCTACAGTATATTCTATGGTAGCTGTATATTTTTCCATGTAAGTCCATAACCCGTATACCAGTGCGTAGTACTTATATACGTATTATGATATAATTATTTCCGTAATTCTACTACTTTCCTTTACATTTTTCTGTGCAGGTGCATCTGTAGCGTAGTTATTCTTCAAATTTGATTCGAAGCAAGAAAAGGGATTGCCCTTTCGTGCACAGAATTAAAGAGTCATTAAAAAGAATAAGAAGCTTAAATAGGGAGCCTTAGGAATTATTGGTAGGTAGGTATTAACTGCGTACTCATAATCTGAGCCAATGACGACGGACTAACTATCAAAGGCGTAATCTTGAAAGGATCTGTCAGTAGAAACGACCTAAACCACATACCTCTATCTACTTAGATCTCTTACACATTGCTTTTTCACAGTTGAGTTAATCGTACATACTAAATACAGACAGACGATAATATACTGTTAGAGGTGAATTGGCACCACCACCACTGGAGCACCAGCATATACTCACACTGCAACACTTATTATATCCATTCACTATACATTTAACATTTATAGTCATTATAACCGTATAGTATCTTAATACAACTCTTCACAGACAAAACTATTGTTTCAAGTCGGACTATGGTTCGTCTTTGTTATAAAACACTACCAGAAGGGTAGATACTGCTCTGGTTTTGTGATAGGGATTCGGATCTAGATGGTTTCACCTCGTAAGAGCTTTCTCTTTAGTCTTTACCACCATCATCATAGGCCGTATTTCCACTATACTTCTCCATATAAAATGCTCGTCTCTATTGTATGTGTGCTTTGTTGCTTTATATATGAACCAACGTTGAATCGAAGGCAACACTTGATGTGACAAAGAGAAATATCATAGATTACTGTTACAACCATAGCGACAGTGCAAAATACATAGGATGGCTATAATATATGTACCTACACATTTATACACCAAAAAACTATCAGGTGGAAATACAGCTTAGGAGAATTCTACTAAAAGGAATAGTAATAGTTGTCCTATAATATGTACCGCTGTTGTAATACCTATATTGTTATACATAAATATCATGCAGTGTCTATTATAATAGATCTATATAAATTGTGATGATATACTTGTACTGTTCCAGCTCACAGTAAAAAAATGCGCACTTTTACTGTATTATTAGGTAGAAGTAAAGTAAACCATCAGTAATATTATTAGTATTGCTCTATTCGAGTATATCTGTGTAAGTTTACACTTTTTAATATAATAGAAAGTTGTGGATGAGCTTGTGTTTTCTGTAGATGGTAGATATGTGTTTTGAGAAGCATAAAATGTAACATAGAGCAGAGACTAGTGTTTATCCATCTACCTAATCTTCAACCTGTAGTATTAGTATAGGAGAGGTGGTCGTACACGGTTCGTACGTGGTGGTGTGTGGAGTGTGGGTGCGTTTAGTGAAGTTTCATAGGTGCTGGGTCGGTGTTCCTAGTAGGGATAATATAATGGTTGTTTCTCATGTATAGAGAACTGGGTTGTCTCTTTTGGAGCGTTTCGCAGAAGCAGCGGTTTGGTTTGTGCCTTGAGTTTTTTGGTTAAATGAGAGATAAGGAAGGACGGAAGCTAGAGACTGTTTCAAGTGTAATAAGAGAATGGAAAAGTGCGATGTGGTTGTAGTTGTGATAAAGTTGCGAGTATGGGAGCTTTAGCTCCGGATGGATGGGAATGAGAGTGTGTCGTTAAAGAAAAGCAAAAGTGTCAAGTGCCAAATCGTGTCGCAGTGAACAGAGTCCGTAACATTCACTGAATTTCTCTTTAGTTCTCACTCCCATTTCACCAGTCACAAGACCATCTCCACTGCCGTAATGGCAATCCTATTGCTTTCATTCCTTTTCCACGCTTAGCTAGTTTTCTACCGGTGGCGTGAGGATCTCTCCGTTTCCATTCTACCCGTAGTACCAGACCTCTTTCACTTAGTCTCTATATGGATAGATCCTCTTCCTCCGTGATGTATTATGGGTGTGTTGTGTTGGCAACTTTCGCACACACACTACTTACAGTACATGTACGTTACCTGTGTGCAGAAACAATATATTTACATCTTGTAAGTGTACCAGTGCGTATGCTACTTAAAGGTGTCACCTACTTAAACTATTATCTCTGTACCAATGCTGTATTACAATACACTCAGACGACATGAATAGAAATCGTTTATTGCTTTCTTATAATTACATTTACCTTTAATGCTTGAATCTGTGTATGCGTCGCATACAAACTATTATTCGGGTTCAGTTGCACACACAAAGCAATTTGATGTAGCCAGTGACCAAAGACCAACATTAGGAGTAGTTATGCATCTGCATTTAAAGCGAACATTTAAAGTGATCACACAGAGAGAGGCTCACATACGTGAACTGTGGATGTTTCGGTGGGGAAGAGCAAGCGGAGGAAAAGAATGAATTCACAAAGGCCACGTACGGTGTTGCTTACTGAACCGGTGAATATATTTTGCAGATAATGGTGGATGTAACCATACCGTTACATGTAAACCGCTTTACACACCTACACAGGAAAGTATACTTTGGACGTGGAGAGACAGGGCTACGTGAAAATTAGTGAATCGACTGAAGAGTGGCAAGTGTGGAGAAAAGAGAAAGCATGCATGTCTTTGCGACGGTGTCTAAACTATTAGTACATTGTATGGGAATGTGTGTGAGTGTTTCAGTCTGCTCAAACTTGCTTTTCGTGTTTATAGTTTTGACTAGCCTGTATAATATAAGTATGTGTAATAGGAGTAGTCGAAGTAGTTGCAGAGAATTGCATTTGTTTGCTATCCCTGTATTGCTCTCCTTCGTATGTTTAATTAAAGAGGGGGAACTCAGAGTGATATTTATTGTTCGAACCCATTATTCCAGACTTGAATGGATATGGCTATTGTCGAGGACTGGAGACGAGAGCGACGACTAATATTGTCTGACACAGCTTGGATGCCTTGCTGCTCTCTTTGCTCTTTCTGTGTTCTTAATATTGCCATTCGAGTTGTCGCCCTTTGCTAGTCTTTGGGGGGAAACGCTCAAACAAGATATTTCAGTTCGTGGAGATTGTATAGCAGCGTCGCTATAGTCAGATGAAACACAGGGTGTCGCAAATGATCCAAAGGAAAAGTTCAAAAACTTTTTGTCTTTTACATACACGACATCATTAGAACGAAATTAATTCAGACTTTAATGATTTATTTACTTACTCAGTTGTAAACATAACTTTTGCTTTATCTTCTCCTACTTCCACTAAAACTCAATCTACATGCTTGACTTTCCCAATTTTAACCATCAACTATTACAGTTGGTAATATTTATTGGATTTGCTTCTATTAAACATTTCGACACATAATTTCTTCATGTATCAATCATTATTAGAAGCATTTAAATGTAAACTATTTAGTACAATTTATATTTAATTATGCTGGACAGACTGAAAAGTTGCCATGTTTGTTACCACATTACATTGTTGCAAATATATTTACGTGATGCTTGTAGCTACGTAAATAAATAATCTAAAATCGTCCTAAGTCGCATGCATGGCGTATGCACGTTGCCATTAGCACAAAGTGAGTTGTATTTCCATCAGAATGTAAATTCTATAGAATTAACTAAGTAAGGGTCCTATTGAAAGATGCAAAAATAGAACTATCAATGCTTGGCAAATTGGATGAAGTGTAATTAACAAAACAAATACAAAGAATGTAAAATGTATTCAGTCTTGTTGAGGATGCTCTGCCCTAAGTATTTAGATACCTAAATGTATAGAGGTATGTTATTTTGGAGTTGTAGATGAACTTAGAATGGATTACATTCTCGGATACCATCCGATTTAACATACATACAAAAGATTACCTACTCGGTATGTCAATGATTATAAAATACCTATGCCTAGGTATATATGTTGCCTTACCATGATATTATAACTTGGATTTTGGGTCAAAATAATGTCTTACTATGTGCATCAGAAAAACTATTTCATTGACACAAAATAAACATTGTAATATTTACACAAACATGGTTGCCAAACGACTCATTGTAAGTATTAATTATAGCAAGTTATAAATGTTTAGTTTTAAAGATGTTAGCTCATTAGTAGTGATAAATTAAACATGCCAAAATGTAAAAATCAATTTGCTATGTAATTATTTCACAAACATATTCACAACATGTAATTAGTCTATAAACCATTTGTAAATGGAAGTAAATAAGTATCCCAAGGGTGTATCTAGGCATTGGTAATGGGTGGTTCCAGAAATCTGGCGGGTGCTCGAGCTCGTCTCTAAGTGTGCCCTTAGCTCAAATTTAGCGGTTGACCGAGTAATCCCATCCTCATACTTAGCTTTATAATGGACCCTTAGAATTGGTTGCCATGTTTGAGGCGACTATCTCAAACTCTTGACTTACTATCGTGCATAGAGACGGACAGATACACAGACAATCTATTTGCATATAAGTACATTACGTGGTACTTCATAATTTTGTACTATCTGTCTATATGAAAGACCCAGATAAATTTCGCGAACAGTTTCCTGGCAAATTAGCGTAATGCACAGATTGAGAGCATTTACTTTGTACTGTATGTAGCCAGTTGGTTGATAAATAACTGTGCTCTTTGCTAAAACTCGGAATGGATTTAGAGAAGCATTTGTTTCATAAGCAAATGGAATGTAGTATAGTTTATTTGTTAAAGTTTGTAGGAACGGCGTAGTTTTGTAGCACTCAATATATTACTATACATAAGTGAGTAGCTACACAGAGTAGATGTATGTATAATCTACATATTGGAGAGGTATGCACTCGACAATACTTTCATACCTAATGTTGTACTTTGTTCTGTCAAACTACAAAGATGTACAGATGGAGTGGTCTCCACTGGTTGAATTTTCAGTTATCTCTCCCTGTTACTTTCGATTTCCAAGGAAAACTTCAATTCCATCCATTGCATATCCATAGAGAGACGGAGAGAAAGAGCTGTTCCCATTTTGAGTGATACTGAACTATTTGTATGTATGGAGTATTATGTGTGTACTTCTATGTATTATAGGTACAAGGAGAGAGATAGTCAACGCATGGGGACCGGAGAAATGAAACTTTGAAACTCTCCACATGAATGTATACTAAATAGCTCTATGCATATACCTCTAGGTTTGGCAACACAAAGGAAGGGTTATATTTCGAAAACTAATTTGTTTCATGCTGGAATAACTCTTTTGTCTTGGGCTCCTTTCTGCTGTCTCCGTTATTGCATCTGTCGCACTTCCTCAGATAGGCTCGTTCCTTCCGTCTGCTCAGAATGTCCGTTCGTCTCTGTTGGGCTCTGCTCACTCCAGCCAGCATCTGTAACTATTATGTCACTCTTCTTATATTTTCATGCATACCATTATATTCCGATTCATTGATTCCAGACAGACCTTTCGTTGGTTTATTCGTTCCATTGCGCTTTGTCTCCATCCCCAAAGACATATTTCTTGAATACTTTTCCTGTACATGTGTTACCGCTCATGTTCCACGCAAGGCAGTTTCTAAGCACCCTAGGAAGACTTAAACAGAATCTCCGTATAAATTCCCAATATTTTCACAGTTAATGCAATCTTAGTATTATCACAGCCGCATATGTAAATTTCTCGTCACTTTCAGTTTAGTTGAACATTTACATAATTAACACAAACGCTTTAAGAAATGGCAAAGTCAGTTTTTATTACCTACAACACTAAAATTTAAAAAGCTCGTATTATTACAAAATACACAGAACCTGAGAGACTTCGTTACTTAATAATAATAATAATGATTTTGTGTATTTTATAAATTATGCAATTAAATTTTATGAAATGCCACTTATAGGAATGATTGATGTAGAATTATCCATTTCTTATTTGAGAAGTTCTCTAATACAACATGCACGTTCACATTTTCATATCAAAACGTCCTATTTCAAATATTTGCATTTGATCCTACTGCTATAATATTTTTTCACATCTATTCAATTTATATTCACCTTACTCCGATTTGTGCAGCTTTGAGTCTCTGGTCCACGTGTTTAGAAAGCAGATAAAACACGTAATATAATGGAATGTAAGATATTAAAGTTTACGTATCTTTTTTACCATTGCCATGCAGTAAACATAAGTTCAAGCGAGCATTTATTTTCTGGCTACAATAAGGGTCGAGTGAATGTCTACGTATTATCTTGTTATAGTCTCTACGACCCTCTTTGCCTTCTTTTCCTTTCTGTCCAATTGCTCTTTCCCTTTCCTGCAAAATTGCGGAACTGCTTGGCGAGCTTTTTTCCATTGGATGAGAAAGTCGGATGCAAAGTATTTGACCCTTTGCACTCATTACAATTACAAGTAGAAAAGATTAGGTAGTAATGTATCCAAACGTGATTTTTTATGCATACACGCATGACAAGTGTATCTGGATTTATATTCATGTCTTCTTTCATTAATCAGTCAAGTTAACCCCAGCTCAGTTCACATGGGCTCCATCCCTTTCAATTGAAACTAATGCGAAACGAGTGAAGTCAGCAACCGTCTGCCTCGCCTATTTCTTCGGCCGTACAGTGAAATCCTTAATACACAAAGCTTAAACCTACCCACACGCCCAAGTGGAGGAACTGCTGTGTTAAGAAAGAGCAGTGGTTAGAAAGTGAATAGGATGGTCGAAAGAAAAATGCTTTCAACTTAAGGAGATTTTTGCAAAGCAGTTTTGTTGGGAAAGTAGATGCAGACTGGAGACATCCTAGTCCTATAGTGACTCCTGTAGTTGGCCCCTTGTGTCCTTTAGTCAGCTCAGTTACTAAAGCAAATCACACATGGTTCTGCATCGATATGAGAATTTGGAGAGGTGCCAAAGACTAATGCACACCTAATTGTAAGTATGGTCGTGATGTCGTTAGTTGGTAACCTGACTGACTCAGTCAGTGCGTGAGGGGCTCAAAAACTGATTTTCTTACAGCAGAGAATGGAGAGTGACGCCCTTTCTCAGTTTTTTCTAGCAGACTGCCTTACATTCTTAAGATCATCAGCTCCACCAGTTATGGTCATTACCATGTGTATTCATGCAGAAGGAGAAAGGAAGCCTCCGGTCAGTAATCCACGCTGAACAGAGGTTTGTCCATGAAATAACTAATAGATAGTTCATTTCCAGCCCAGATACATTTCCATTCATGCAGCCAACCCTAGTGATTTCCAACAAATCTCCCAAATGCAATATCGATACGCGTAAATACATTCGCTT
Source organism: Pogonognathellus flavescens (assembly GCA_019776165.1). Taxonomy (NCBI): domain Eukaryota; kingdom Metazoa; phylum Arthropoda; class Collembola; order Entomobryomorpha; family Tomoceridae; genus Pogonognathellus; species Pogonognathellus flavescens. Next base: position 24,410 of record JABASD010001527.1, read on the forward strand.
CATGTGTAATGGCATTACAAATGATAACCAATAAATTCTCAGCCTTGAGCAACGTAATTCCTAAGTTCTTATACATTCTATAAGCCTGTGCAGCTCTAAAAGTAATAAGTCTGAGGACGTGAACATTATATTCTATTAGGTTTCATGATTATTCCTAGTTCCTAATGGAGGAATTATGAAATAATGCAAGTACCTATATCCAACGCGTAGCACCCTGCTCGCTTTTATACAACTATAGGGATGAACGTGAAATGAAAAAGAAAGAAAAGAACGTAAAACTGTGAAAGTTATTAAAAAGTAAATTAAGAAAGTTAAAAGTGAAACAGTTTGATTCTCCAATTCATTCCACGGGAAGCCTTTAAGTCTTTAGAATTCTTAGTGTGCTTTCCTTTGTTCTCGAGTTAAATAATTCTGCGAAACAACATTCGGACTGACACATGCCAGAACCATAACTAACCCACAGGATAGAGCAGTCTTCTAATATAATCACACAGTAGCACAGCCTATATGATCCCGGGATATATACCAGAAGAGACTCATGTATCTTTGCGAAGACTGCTGTATCATATTGCCACAGTCTCAGAATCTACTTCGGATACGTCAAGACTAATCTAATTGCAAGTTTAATGTACACTACAGTTGACTGCGGTCGTACTCCTTTCAATGCTCAGTTATAATAATAAGGGCGGGAGAGCCTAATAATAAGAGAGTGTACACGTATGATATTCAGGGAAGTCTACTCTGCACTCCGTTGGCCTCGACGAACTAAACAGAATAGAAGACTGTGTTATGTTGGCGCTACAACTTGTGGTGGTGTATGTTAATGGAAATATAATTCAAAATTGTTGATGTGGAAAAGAGATAGGATAGAACGGAAACGAAAGTCAAGTTAGCTCGGATCTCTTCTCTTTCACACGTTTCTCTGCTAACAATTTCTGTTTTCTATTTGCAGCCCTCATTCTGATCTGATGAGTACTGACAATCTCATAACTGTGTTCTACTCTTTCCCTTGCGGGTTTGGTTTTGGTTACTCATCATGTTATATTTATGTGTGGACACGTATGTGAGTATGTGCTGGTTATCGGAACCTACATAGACAGTCCTACACACAAATCTGAGTAGATAGAGAAAATGAGACACAAAGAGAGCGAGAGAGAGAGAGAGAGAGAGGAGTTCACGGAGAAAAGACCTTGAGGGGAAACGCAATGAATGAAAGTAAGGATATATTTACAGATACTTACTTATTAGTGAACCTAGAACAAGAAGGCAAGTCTACATAATATCTCTCCTGCTGTATATAGTAATACAATGTATCTGTAACTTGCACAGCATCTGGACAAATTCATGTGAAAGTTACATAGAGAGTGCAGAAGTATAAGGAGGATTAGATAGCATGGAAGGATATATAAAAGAAAAACTGCAAATAAATACTTGTGCAGTGCAAGACAACAGAAGAGAGTTGTAGTTAGCACTATTGTGTGGTTTATTTAGTATTTATGTACACCAAGCATTATAGTACGGGAAAAAGATATACCTAATGTGAACTGGGGGTAAAATGTGAAAACAGGGAAGATTCATTCAGGGCAGGAAGCCATGAACAGATGGTTTAATGATAGCGTAATTTGAGTTCTACAGATAGACTCGCAGCAGCAAGACCCATCCATATACCATTTGCTTAGAGTCTATTCAAGTAATGAAATTATAGAAGGAACTTTAGGCTCAATTATACATATCTAATTTCCAACCGTGTACCTTATGTGCTACTTTGTTACTCCAGTAGAAATATACACAGACAGAAGTCAGTATCCACCTAACGCTGCAAAATTGTACGTTATGCCCCAATTGTATGTAGAAAATACTGTGTGAGAACCCGGAAAAGCTGAACTTCTTCTGCCTTTGTATTATCCACTTTATAATGAAATGATCTCTTCTTCTCTTTTATACTCAAGGATTTTGTGCAGCTTTAAAGGTAATTACCAATGGTTGTATATCGACTTTAATAGAATGCCTCTGCTTCCTAACAAATGAAAGACTATTTTTTGAATTGGTAGCTGTAAGTAGCCTAATATAATACGAAGGGTTTCAAAACAACCGAGCGGAGAACAAACAAAATTTTTATAGCCCATGAGATAATTTTTTAGTTCCAAAAGTAATAATTAATCTATCCTGAGGATTAGGGAAATACTTAGTAAATGATCATAACATAGACCACCGCGATCCTTTCAATTGTTTTAATTTTTCCTACTGTATACTGTATATAGCTTTTGTACCTAAAAGCGTTTCAAGATAGAAATTAACCATTCCCTTCATTAGGCGATCTTTATATTTGTTTTACAGTGTATATATACGCGACTGTAATATTTTTGATGTTGAATAAGGTACCTAATTACGGTATTAGGAAGGTATTGTGTTTTTGCTTTTGGCGAGTGGAAGTCGTAGAAATTTGTGCGTATCTGTGTAATACATAATAAAGTGTAGGTAATATCTGTTGAGTATATCTTTATAGAAGAAGTTTCTGTCTTTCTTGTTTCGGTGCTGCTGCTACCTAAAGAGGGAAAGAGGCTAACACTAATAGTAAGTGAAGAAGCCAAGACAAAGCGAAAAGACATCTCTAACATTGCCATGGTGTGTGTGTGTTGCCGTTCATCTCTCTTTCCCTTCTTTCCCCCTGCAGTTGGTTTCTTAGCAGTCTTTCTTATTCTACTACTGTGGAAGTGGAAGAACTGCAGAGAGGAGATGTTGAGTGTATTGTATTGTACAGAAGTGCAGAATGGCAGTGGATATTCTATCTGATCCCGAGTTATGCAATGCACTGTGTACTTCTTCCAGTCTGTATATTCTCTACAATGTATGTACTGCAAACCTAGTTAGTCCCGGACTTGGTTTGTCTGTTCACTTCTCTCTGTAGTTTTAGTTGACTATCGACGTAGTTTGGAGAATCCGTAAGGAAAATGTGTGTGGCTTCGTAGGTTGAGTTGAGTAAGGTGGCTTTCTCGTTTTCTCCTCTTGTTGCCGACATGGCCCGTCTCAAGTCTCAGATTGGAGTTTCTTTCCTGACACTCAGTTTCCACGTATAGTTTTCTCATCTGGTGGAGATGCCTCTTTATTTCGCGTCTTTTTCTTCTTATTCTTCTCTTTCTCTCTCTCTCTCTCTCAGTCTCTCTTCTTCTTCTTCTTCTTCTTCTCATCTACAATCTACTTGTACTTAAATTGCAAAAATCGATCGGACAAAAACACAGACTCAACTGAAGCGATTGCTTTGCCAGTTTTGTTCCGGCTTGGCTACGTACATTGTTTCTCCTGTAAACATTCCTGCAATGTAGTAGTTATGGCAAAAGAGAAACGATGAAGAGGAAAACAAATATGTTTTAGTAATGCTAAATATAAAGGTTTAGCATTGTTCTGTGTATTCAAGATATTAGTAGTTGTGGTAGTGGCAGAAGTTGTAAAAGCAGTAAATATAAAGGATTCATGTTGAATAACTCGTAGTATTCTAACGGGATATGTAATCTATAATCTATAAAAGTAATTTCAGACGCAACGAGTGGATCCACTCTATAGTTATTAGAAAGGGAAACTGTTGTGATATTGTGAACTCTCTGCGTATCTGTTCGTGTAGGTACTTTGTTAGTATTAGATATAAGATATGCGCACGTAATACCCAAGCAACTTTGTACATCAGTATTCTTCTGCACTTTCCTTCCAGGAGTGCTTGATATCATTCTACGCAATACAAACAGATAAGCAAACTATTGTTAGTTTGTTTCCGTCTTATGTGAGATACTAATACCAGAAAAGGAAGAAGTTAAAGGGTTGCACTAAACTTTATGACCCCCTCCTGCTCTGATTGTTTGAAATCTCATTTGCTCAACTGGATTTTTCCCCAGAAATACTTATTATATTAGATTACCTACAACAGATACCAAAACAAACCTTAGTTTCCAAACGATTTTCTTACAAGGTAATATTCAGATGAAAATGTCGGTGTAATATGCAGAAAAGACTCAATACAATACTCCTACTTTGCATTTTATTCTCGGAAATATCTTATAAGTACCCAACCGTATTATATAGGTATTTGTTTTTCGTAAAACTGCTCAGGTTACAAAAATGTATATTAGATACTTGTAACAAATTGAAAGCGAATTGGAAATTCATATGATAGGATGATAGTTTATTATAATCTGCATATGGAAGCATATTCTCCAGGTAGATAAAGTAGACACGGAGAAAGTTTTTGTTGTTAGGTAGATTTCGGTGGAAAAAATATCTTTTAGCTCTTGGAAAGAGATACTGCTACACAGAAAAGCAGCAAAGCACTTTTAAAGGCGCAGTTAATGAGAAATAGCATACAGTCTCTATAGGTGCTATACCACATACTTACTTATAAAGATTGTACTTATACAGATACTACGGTATAGTATAGGTAGATTATAAAACGATGTAAGTGGTATCAATACAACACAGGTTCGTAACTATGATGAATAAATGGTTAAGTCAAACTCAGAGGGACTTTTAGCACCGGGCCCAACTCAAAAAAACTTAACACAATATTACAAATAATTATGAAGTAGTGATACTATTCTAAAACACGTCAGATTAATTATTTTCTGTTTTCTAATATTTATTTGTTGCAATGAAAATTTTAAATCTTGTAAATATATAACCAATTTAAATTATATTATGGAAATACAACTAATGTAACAAAAACTTTAATTTGTTGGAACCCGTAGAACAATTAGTAATTTCTTACATTGGGATATGGGGTCAATTGATAGATTCCTTGCCCTTTGACCCTTTTGAATAATTATTGTGTTAATACTACCGCACAGATACATTGCGTTCTAAACACTATGTGTGATAAGAATTGCACAAATGTTTGAAGCATTTTTGAAATAACAACTGAGGTGTTTTAAATTTCAGTTGGGCAGTTATCTGACTTGGATGACTACATTATTTTATAAGGTTCTTCATTTGTCGTTGATACTTTTTTACGCCAATTTTGCAGTGTTTCATTATTTCTTTAAACGAATAAAATTGAAGAAGGATAAAAAGTGGGATCCACGTGTTGTAGAAAAGCAGGGCCACCGGAAGCATTGTACGAGACTGAATAACCACTACATTAGACGAAGTCACACAAAAGTGGAGTGGTAGTAGTAAAATACTAATGTCTGCATGTATATCTATACGAGCCGGTTATAGATATGTTGGTATATGACAGTGTGGTTCTTTTATTCCGGCTACAACAAAGTATTCGGTTCTCCAGTGGTGGTATTGAGTCGAATAACTGCAGTTAGAATACTTACACATCCATGATGCTCCTAATACTGGTGATTGCCTCTGCTATATAGACACTAAACACAATATATTATAGGCATTCGGCTGAAACTATTTGGAAGAAGAAAAGAGAGAGACAGGGACGAAGGAACACATCAAATCAGACTGGACAGCGGAGGACTGGAGAAGGACATGGAGCTGACTACAGACTGCCAGGCTAACAACAGTCGGGTAAAGCAAGTCCGAAACCCTATTCCATGATCCTACATTTCATTGTCGTCTTCAATTAACGGCGTTCATTTTTCCAGTCGGCCCTTTCTTTATTACCTTTCCGCTCCCCTTAATCTTGTCCAATTCTCTAAATTCCTCCATCACTATCACTGAACAGACCCATTCTCTTACCTAGAGATATATAGCTACAAGTCTCACCAGACAATTTCAAGTCTCAAACTTTCCCTCAAACTCAACTCATGTCATGTCACAGACACACATAGAAGACTATTCATTCACATGCCAAACTCTACAATTAGTATCCCACATACAGCAGATATACCCACGTCTATACTCTACTGCATAACACACAATGACATTTCTCACGATCGTGTCATTTTCTACGCACCCTGCATTTTGTCAGGGTTCACAATTTCTGCTTAAAATATTACACATAGCAAAACTAACGCAAAATATCCGCTCTCAGATTACAGCGATGTAAGATCAACCTGACTTGCTTTCGGACGTCAAGAAAGTTATCTCTTATCTACCAACTCCTGGTTTTCTATTCATAATCACACTTCTACTACCTAAGTATGGCAGTAATCCAAAAACACCTATAATCTACAAACTAGATTTTTATTAATAAATATTTTGATGATTTGAATTTTTTATAATTTCCTGGGCGAAAATAATAAATCTTTCTTCCTTATTTACCTATATAGTTTCTACTCCAGATCTTGAAAATTCTAACCTTGACTGACTCTCGAATTATAAAGACATGACATTACAGTATACGAGGAACATATTACATAATAATATAAGGTTGGTACCTTAAATACTCTCCTTAACTAAATTCTTCAGTAATTCCATAGCGTAACAATAAGCATCCAATATTATCTGTTTCATATTCTTATTGGTAGTAACCAACGACAAGAATTGAGACGAAGACTATCTTTATATCCCAATATAAACGCACTTGTACCATGTACCATACCTTGTGCTCATGTTTATTATGTATGTACACACACCAGAATGATATTGGAAACGGAGAAAGGAGGAATCAGGAATGCGTATAGCTTGTTTGTACAAATAGATAGTTGGGAGTCCTTCCATACCGTTGCTGTTTGTCTATACCCGTAAGCTTTAGGAATAACATTGGACCCTGCGAAAAGCCAAGAAAGGGCCAAGATGAATTGTAACCTGCTTCGTTCGTCTCTCACAAATCACCTCACTTCAATCTTACTAATCTCTAGCTACCCGCCTACTTTCCTACTTCGCCTTGTCTCTCTTACTTATTTTTGTCTTTCAGACTCCTAATCCCCGTTTGTTAGTCTCTGACACACTACACTGCCGCTAATATTTACTACTCGAAAAACAACAACCTACCGTTTCCGTGTGCGTCGACAAATAATTTCCCATGGCTCATTGGCTCTTTCAACACTCTAATTCTGCTGATGTTTGGCCTCGCTCGACTTCCGCTTGCTCTTTTCTCACATCAACCTTCAACTCCCTAATCATTCTAACGACTAACAAAAGATTTTAAGATGTTTCCAGCATCCATTTACTTCTTCAATCTGAGATGGTTTATGTGTTCACCAAATTAAATGATACTTGGAAGAACATTCTACTTGTATTGGCAGATACAGTTGCAAGTACACGATTTATTCATTTTGGGAAATAGTCCTATAAATGCATAGGTATTTTAAGATTTTGTATTAAATTTTGTAATGTTTTTAGACTTGTCAAAAGAAACTATCCATACATATGTGTTAGCATCCATATTGATACTTCGGATGTATTGAATATTTCCTAGGCCGCATTTAAAATCGTCAATTTGATGTGGAATTATGCTTTACAAGCTACTGGAAGCACTCCAATGGAATAAAATGCATTCTAAATAGCAGATTATATGAGTTGATTATTTCATGCAAATTGTACTTCGTTTGACTATTATTTATGGCTACAAGCCCTTAAAAGCTGAATATTAAAACTCCTTAAATTCAGCCCGAGTAATGAACATGTTTGGTATACTGCATTTAAATGTAAATTTTCTAAAGCGGCCAATCTGCTTAACTTCTTTCATTTGGAATTTACTTAATTGAAATTGATATAGTGGTTCCCGAAATGTTCCGTGTAAATTGTGAGCGTAATCAATACGCCCTGATTATTAATGCGGACGCTAACATAATATCCACAGATAAGGTTATTATAACTTCTTTTAGGTACCATACCACACTATAATACATCTACCTATAGAGTATTAAATACTTTTTTATTGATCGTCATTCATTTGACAGTTATTACGTGATTTTAACAGACAATTTACGTCGTAATAACAAATTGATTGGTTTTTTTATATATGTGGAGCAATATTTTTATAAACTTGTCCAAAGTATGAAGTCCAGGCCAATAATACTATCTAAACAATTTTACCAATGCCATTTAATATTGTGGTAAAACTATATGTGGATTCCCCTATTGTCTACCATGGCATAAAAGATATATTTTTGTAACACACCTTAGCTTATAATAACATTGGGATGTAATTTATTTTTCCAGGGGGTTCCAGTCACGACATTGTCTTAAGTAGATAATAGAGAAAGACTTTAAGACCACTTTCCCTACTGTTCCCAAGCCGTTTATTTTCATTAAGTAAATTTTCAAGTGAAGCCCTTGAAGAGTCCTTGGGAAAGCGTCGTAAGCATTATAATTGGTATAAGTTGTATCGAGTGAGCATAAAGCTTTGCGTTTGTGTGTCACAACTAGTCACCTGCACAGTATGTAGTCATGGTGGAAGTCGCTTGACGGAATTAACTGCTAATTCTGATCTAACTCTTGTGTCAACACTCACAATATTTACTAACTACTTAAGTAGGTAGCACAAGCCACAACAATCAATTGACTTTCATTCTTATTAAGCTTCACGTGGTAGATGGTGGTTCAGCTTCTGCTGGCTTTGTGGTCTCCGTGGTATTGCTTGACTGATTTTCTACTACGGAAAGTATTAACACTCGCTCTCACACATACACACACAATCATCCGTACCAACTGCTGTCTTTTCATGCTTTTCCATCTATTTTCGGTTCTGTCTATAAGTCTATATCTACAGGAACTCTCTTTTCCCATTCTCTCTCCTTCTCTTCATGCTTCTCCACATTTACTCTAAACTATTTCAGCTGTCAAGGGAAAACCGTACGAGAAAACTTAATAATACACACCAGTTTAAGTATTAAACACTGTTAGCGAGGTAGTAGTAGGTACTGCCTACAGTGATATCTAAAAAGTCTTGAGATACATCCACATGGAAGCTGAAACTACAGTCGGGACAGTTATAGGGCGAAGTAACTAGTGCTTTTCTGTTCTTTCGGGGAGGTATATAAAGACACAAATAATACTAAGGACGGTTATCTCAAATGTCCGTGAGCATAGCTTGAAATAATAACGAAAATCACAAAATCAATATTTTTGACTACCCTCGTTGATTCGGTAAGTACGGAACCTCTCCCCTTCTTACAAACTGATACAGCAATGCAATTAAGTATACCGTGATGGTTTATACAAGTGTCTTTGTCCAACGGTACTTCTATCGTTCTTTGGACAGAAAATAGACAGACATTTTTATAGGACGATTGGAAATTAAATGGATCAAAATAATGGGAAAATGATGGTGAAAGATAAAGTAATAAAACAACACGCTTTCGTTTCTGCGTCTAAAAATTGAATTTACTTGGCCTTGGGACATCATTCATTTCATTCGTATGCGTCACGGTAAGGCAATGACAATGTGACAAACTTTACCGAAAATGCCCCTTCTATATTTCTTTTCAACGTTTCAAATATCTGAAGTCGAAATCGTTTGATTTCATTTTGAAATATAAAAAGCCGTATATAGCGATAAGATTTTTCTAGAAAAAGTATCGTTGCTACGCTGTGTGTGCCATCTGTTTGCGTTTATGAGTAATATCCTTTGCAATGAATAAGTCTATTATTATGTAAACTACCTATGCAGCAAAGAATCGGGCACGGACAATTAGTCAAGCCATATCCAGTAGTATGTAGAAGCTTTCATCCGTAGCAAATAGTAGAAAAGAACATTAGTAATTGTAGCCGACTTTCTTATCTAACTTTTAGTATAACGGCGAACTCACTTTCGCATTACTCTACATTGTTAAGATATATTTGAAAAGTCTGGACGACAGAGACAAGATAGACATTGCAGATTGAAGATAAGTGTATTTTGTAGGACAAGTGCCTTTTCAGATACGACGACCAACCCAGCTATTCCACTTCCACTATTGGATTCTAAATAATATCAAACTCCATCCTCTCACCAACAACCTCTTTTGTTTGGCTCATATCTTCGTCTTGTCAGATATAGCACTACTATACGGGATTTTAAGTTTCGACGTGATCTTGTATTTTGTTCATAAGCTCATAATACACTTATTAACATTGTAAGCTGCCCACACCTGTGAAACAATCCTCGCCTTTGAAAATGTTTGCTATAGAAATTTTCTCTTGTGTGATATATTTATAGGAAGACTGGCTACTAGGTTCTACTATGGGTTGTATGAAAGTGGCTGGTCAAAGTAAGAGTCTGTTTATGGACGAAAGGAAATGACGACGCCCATAGTTTTCCAAACGTTTACTTATCTTTGGTTTATAGAGTCGATAAGAGAGCGTTTGACTAGAATGAATAATGTCGCTCCATACTGCTAGATCGTTTCCTGCAAGTTGTCATACGGATGGAACATGGCCTTCCGAGCCGATAAAAAGATTTAGGCTTTTCGATGATATCTAAGTTTGACAGTAGACTAGTTGTCATAGAAGTCATGAGTGAGACTCATCCAAGAGGAAGGGAAACTAAAGAGAGTCAAGTGAACGTTGACCAGCAGCAGAGAGTAGTGGTAGGAACAGAAAGTGTAACAACCGGAGAGAAGCCTAAAAGGAAAAACACCAGTTCAACGCCAAAGACAATACAATGTCGACTAGTAATGATCTCTTCGTTTCTGGTCCTGGTCATCCTCTTGTTTTGCTTGACCAAACCCAGTAGCAACATTCGGAGACCCGAATATAGTTCCTTCACGCGATGATACTTTGTTTTATAACAACATAATATATATGTCCTGTATATCTCCAGAAACGCACAAGGAGTAGTAAAGAAACGTTTCTTGCATCGCTACACTTTGCTTGAGAGACAGAACATTTTTGGACTATTACCCGTATGTTTGGATGTGTAGACATTCGATTACAACTTTTATACTATTTCTATGGCTGCACAAGAGATACTACTCCGACTATGCTAGAACTGACATGCTACACAACAGATAACATAAACTACTTGGTGTATGGTGTGGTCGTCTCGTGAGCTGTGCACAAAGACACAACGAAAAGTCATGTCTTTTCCACTGTTCTCTCTCCACCGTGGAAACTAAACTAAACTAAGGCGACGTTACAGTCGAGATATCATACCACATTGGTTTCATTTTCGTTTCCAGCGGATCTTTTTCTTCTTTTGTGTGTAAGTGTATGCGAGTTGAGTGCCGTAGTTGTTAAAAAAATTGCTTCACGACTCCAATTGTTCCGTGACAAAGTTTGAAGACATGATGCGACCTCTTCGCTTATACTCAACAGACACAGTACATTTCTCCAATGCTTTCTCACACTGCTGCGGCTGTATACTTCTCATATAGTATGTATCTACATCATTTAACCATGGTTACCCCACTATTGTACTTTGGATGGCTTCCTGCGTTTTTTCCTTATTTTTATTACATATCATATACGTCCAAGTCGTAAGTGATTGTGCAACACGACGGATGTGATTCAACGTAATACACTCCGCACAGACACGAAAATGATGTACCGATAGATATACTCTTACTATTTGTTTTTTAATGTGTATTATGAGGCGTAGCACATGAAAATCCTTATAAAAAAGAAACACACGGTGACAAAAAGAGTTATGGTAATACAGTGTAATAGCTTGCTTCAAATATAGCAAGTGCCCTTGCCGTCACGAGAGCCATTAAGTATCTATGGTCTTTTATAAAAGTCCACTGAAAATTGGTCATCACAAGACACAACTTACAACCCTTCAGAATGAAAAAGAATACTACAATTCAGCAAGTATCATTGACATTAGAAAATCAGCAGCTGTCAAATTGAAAAAGACAATACACAAAGTAAACTAACTTAAGAACACTCAATCTCTTTAATTATTCCCGTTGAAATATTGATATAATTATTAATTGAGTGCACTCCATTGTAAGCTTTAACTTGAGTGACGACAGATAAAGGACTTAAGTAAGTAGATAAGTAGATTATTATTAAATGTAGTAAAATCTAGACAGAATTGGAAAAGTAAAAATGTAAATACCTCGAGAGAGTAAAGGATTTACTACAGCGGAAGTTTATTGACATTATTATAAAGAAAGGTACGTAGTGCTGAGAAAAGGTAAGCTGCTACGAAGAAAGAGAGCGGAAGGAAATACTCAAAGAGAAGCTGACTACAATCTTTGTCTTACTCTCTTACAAGTATAGTTCGGAGGCGGAAAGTAACGTAGCGAAATGTTGAAAAAGACTACTATTTGAAAATAGGAGAAAAAGTAACATAGTGTCACGTTAGCGTTTTTTGTTCAGTAGGACTTGCCTCAAATCCACCCTGACAATAAGGGCAAAGGGTTCTGTTTCCATGCATTGCACGGCCAGATACCCTTCGCCCTTATTGTCAGGGTGGATATGGGAAATTCACAATCCCTATTGGGAAAAGTGGCCAACGTGACACTATGTTACCTTTTCTCCTATTTTCAAAAAGTCTTTTCACATTTCGCTACGCTAATTTCTGTCTCGGCACTATGTCTGTCGGTAACTATATACACATACTGAGAAATAATAGCAGCTGAAATGAAATTCTCATTTTTCCAACTCTCCTCCAGGCACTGTAGAATAACTTTCCTCCTTTTCAACTTCAACTAACTAACTCAAGTCAGTTTTCAGATGCAAAGGCGTAGCATGGCCATGTGTATCTCCTACAGAACACCATAAGCACAGTCTCTCTAATCTTGTTATGCTCAGCTCACATTCAAAACGATTGATCCGTCACATCACATTTTAAGTCAATTGCCTCGAACAAAAATGGCTTAGGTATCTGTAGTTAGCTCCAGTCATCTGAAAACAATTCTCCAAATTTAACAGACGCAACACTACACACTCACATTATATTATCATATCCATAACATTCTCACATTTGTTCTACTAACAGTCAACGGTCTGCTACATTCCTCAACACTACACTCACTCAGAACGTGTTATTGTATGTATATTTATAACGGAGAAAATTCGACTTTCAACGTCTCTATTAATATAGTCAAGAATTTCATGTTTTTCTATGGTGATGTTGAGTGACTGATCCCCAGCTCAGACAAAGTAGAATTTGTAATGTATAAATGTATGGGAGTTCCATAACTGTATATGTGTGCAATAAAGTTACTTTGATATTGTCTAGAAGAGTATTTTGGGTTTGCTATATAAAGTTACTTACCTATGGGCTTAAAACGAGACGATAATGTTATTATGGAATGCTTATTTTCCTTCACCAAAGCGAAGTTGAGTGATTAAATTGCCTACGGCTGTCCCTTGCCCCTCCATTGCATTGAATTGTACAAATGTAGGATCCACTACGTACAAGCCTGGTCTTAAGCCAGGAGTGCTCAACCATGTATTTACACTCACGCAGTTCACATCAAAATATTATTTGTTTGGAGATGTACAGGTAGTACACGGAAGAGGAACTATAAATGGAATTTACCTTAAGGTAAATGGAATTGCTAAGCATTAAAGTATGTCAACAACTTTTTCAAGGGAATTGAAAGATTTGAATTTTCTGCGTTTTGTTAACTTCCAGGTCTAAAAAATTGTTGTTCAATTCCATTGAGATATGTATGAGGCAGTAAAACAAGAATTGAATGTCAGGTAAAGCCGGAATTAAAGTTTTAGATTTTAAGACTTTATTGTTAGAGCTTTTTTAATAATGTATGTAATTGTATAAAAAGTAGCAGGTATAGCTAAAAATGAATTTTAAATAATAATGAAGCATTCAGAATGTTAAATTGCTGCAAGCGAATGATGGGTTTAGAACGTCCAACAAAAGACGTGATGTGGGCACCTGATGAGATGGCAGGACCGATATATTTGATACATAAAATACTTAATAGCACTTTTAAAGTCAATTTGTAGAGGAAGATATATATGCTATCCCAATCTTCGAATGTTCAAAGGATACTTCGTTACAATATCCAGTTCAATTTCACTAAAGGTAGAACACAGGCAGGCGAAGCTAGAACTATCTGGTATTTACACGCAGGTGATAGATTTGAAAATTGAGACTAACCAAAAGTACATAATATAATTTTTTAATTCCTTCCTTCATTACTTACATTTTCCATAGGAAATTTTTATCCCACGACAGCACACTAGACTTGATATAAAATAAACTCTTTACCCTTAAATCATGTTAGCACCATGAAAAGGTGGATATTATCCCACGCTTCATTTAACTTAATCTATTTTCATTATATCAATACAACAACGTCAATTATTAAATTCTGTGAGACCAACGCCCTGTGGGAAGTTCTTTGTTCAGAACGCTATTTAATCCAAGCGCTATTTTACATTAGATTTTTGTGCCATTTGCCAGCAATTGCCAGCAATTGCCATCATTTGCCAGCAATTGCCAGCAATTGCCAGCATTTGCCAGCATTTGCCAGCATTTG
>JABASD010001528.1:0-38661 GCA_019776165.1 Pogonognathellus flavescens
TGATGTCACAGTTAATGTTGTTGTGTCGAAGTTCACAATACCCTTACGATACTTTATTGCACCGTTGCAAATGGTTTATTAGAACCTGTCTTAGATAATTGAGTTAATATGTAAAAATGTTTATTCAGGTATAATTAAATTTTTAAACCCCCATGTGTTTATGAAATGTATCTCCTACTTCTACATACAAAACATTTATCATTTGAGATTATATAGATGAAGTAATTCATGCTAAAGTTGCAACAATGAATATAATAAATTGTGATTTAATGTAGCTTGTAGCTAATGGAATTAGTATACCATTCCAAAGAGTAAAATCATCTCTGATCTCATGTCCATACATTCATCCATTCTTCTTGCTAGACACACAGGTTTTAGTTATAATTAAAGATATATATGCTTAAAGTACAATTGCTGTTGCTATTTTTCAGATCTATCATGCGAATTAATCTACCCTACTACTATATCTTCATCTATATCAAAATTAATTAAGACCTCTTCTATTATTCTTCGTACGTGGAAATGTACAAATCTTTAAATATCACATGCGTATCCTTGTAGACTGTGAACTTGGATCAACACGAGAAAGTCAAAAAAATACCCCACCAAATAATGTAGCGTTGTATCGTTGAGTTCATCACGTAGTGCATCTACGGTAGCACATACATCCCATCAGCATAGGACTAAAAATAACTCTTTGGAGGTTCTCGTGTTAAGAACGTGATAGTACAATACAAATAAAATGTTCTTAATGATTCAGTATTACAGCAGTTTCCACTTGGGCTGGCTGAAGCTAGGGATATAGTGGCTTCAGGCAGATTGTTAAGCATTGTAACTAGTTTACGGTTACTGTTGAATTTCTAGCGATAATAAAACACGCTCCTTACATGTGCTCCACAACCATTCAATTTAGGATTCATTCAACCAATATTTTTATGCGATCTGTCTGTTATGCGAGACAGAATGTGGCTACATTTCTTTCTCGTCTCACTGTCGTTTCTACGCTAATGTAAAGTTCTCCGTCAAAAAACCGAATTGTCAAAATTCAAACTTATGTTAAAGTCAAAACTGCCATTAAATAATGCTTCATACTTGTCAATAAAGGAAATGCTTTGCAATGTTAACGTCAAAAATGGCATTAAATAATGCTTCATAATTGTCAATTAAGGAAATGCTTTGCAAATTTGCATTATTCCATTCATACTGTTTCAAATAATAATTATGCACAAACGCTACTAAAAGGTCGTATCATAATTATGCGAATGATTTTTACCTGAGACAAATTACAAGCATGGACGTATTATTTTAGTAGCCGGTTGCAAATTGCAATTAGAATGCTAAATTAGTTTCTAACCGAATAGTAGCAATAATCTGCCGTCGGCCGCAAATAAACCCTTTCCGTGCTCTTGTGTCCCCCAAAGGGTTTGTACAACCCCCAGATTTAAATCCTGTACACGCTCTTGAGTATATGATTACTTATTCTACACGTGGGTAATTCATTACTGATACTTTACATGAGAAATGTACAGACGTCATACGACTATCATTTATTGGCATGCCCATCATATATGTTGACATTGGAGGACTTGATCCGCTACTCTGTAGGCTTATAATATCCACTTAAGTGATCGATGTCGTGCATAAATGTAATCAATTACGTGAATCCAAATGTAAAGCCACAGCTTAAGTACGGATATTGATGAAATTTAATGATATCCTAATGAATTCATCAGAAAGAATAATTCGTACTATCTGTATACGTATACATAGGAAATTACTCTTATGTGCGTAGGTAGGTGTATAACGTTGAATTCATGGTGATATTCCTAATTAATGTAATTACAGAAAGAGTGCCTTATTTCTAATTTCTACATACTCATTCACATTATATTATCGACAATCAATCGAACTTGTATCCAAATAACATATTTGTTCTGACTTTACGAATAGGTACCCATACAAATAAAACATAAAAATTCGTTGTTCGAAATTGTATTAGGCATATCAGTCAATTGACATGTTCCATTGCTTAACAACACGAAATGCGAACTAAGAAAAAAGAGGAAAATTTGTATCTCTAGAGAATAATGTACAAATTTTTAATGCAATATATTTGCAGATTTGTGAGCCATAATAATTTGGGACATTGTTTCATGTATAGATCGACTTGATCGACAGCATCGTTTTGTATGATTAACACATGAGACTGAGACATGACATGAGACTTGACATGACACATGAAAAGGTAAGCTAACATGGGCTATAAAAGTCGCAGTTCTTGACTTTTTTGCTGATTCAGTTGACAAACTGGTAACCTGAACATTGAACAATTAATCGGAATAATTAAGAAAAAATTGGAGTACCTAACCGAAATTGCTAATAAGCAGATTATATTCAAAGTCCACCTATTTTCATAACTTGGACAAAATTCGCTTTATTTTTAGTCTAATTCCGAAACAATACAGAAACATTACTTCGTTTAGAATCTTAATGAGGTATATATACTACTTTACTAACTATTGCATATTGCCATTCACAAAACAAATGTAAACGAATATCTACAATAATATTTTGCATAAATTCATTCGTTTTGGGTAAGTCTGAAAATCTGCATGGTAGTATTTAGTACACCTAAATTTTCATAATTGCCTTCACATGTAAAAAAGGATACCTCAGAATTTAATAATTATGCTTAAAAAATTACACACATCGTAGTTTTGTGTTTTATGTTCGCATACCGGCAAACCCGCTTAAATAACTAGAATCAAGTTGCAATTGCAAGTGAGTATGGCAATAGTGTGTGGAAGAAACTGCACTGCAGTGGCAGACTGTGTCGGTGCGTAAGTCCGTGAGTGTGGGAGAGGCGAAGCTGGACGGGACTGAGATAGCGGGATTAAAAATGTGATTGTTTTATTTATTTATTTTTAATTGTCGAAACGTCAAATTATCTGAAAGTTGAATGAGTTAATTAACAATTAATTGGGTGAGTGTATATCGGCATGTATGTGCAAGTGTCAGGAAAATGTATTATGTGTGAGTATAAGTGTATGTATATTATTGATAAAAAATTAATTATAGTTCATAGTTTGATTTGTTTTGCATTATCATCTATTTGTTTTGTAATAATTAGTACAAAATAAACCCCATTTAGGTTTAATGTTTAACCATTGAATGTTTTAATTTGTATTTGCATTTAGGTATTTTGGGCTTGGATCGCTTGACAACTTGACATTTGAGGAAATTAAAGAAACGCAACGAGCAGAACACTCCTAACTTCTGGATGAAGGACAACGGAAGTTTCACAACAATACCCAACTCAATTCATTGAAAATTCTCAGGTAATTAAAGCTAAAAATTCAAAAATAAACCCCACTTTTTATATAAACTATTATATACTGATTAGCCACTGATCACCTTTTGGTTATTCAGTGGTTTTTCTTGAACGGTGGGTCGAAACAAAAATTCCGAACCACAAATGCAAACTTATTATTATTATGTATCAGAATGTATTTCAGTTACTAAAATGTATTTCAGTTTTCCAAAAAATATACACTGTAGAAATTACGTAGGAAATCTTTGAATGTTAAAGTCCAAGTACATTATGATAGAACACATATTTCAGCTCCCATTTGTGGTTTGGAATTTTTTATTTGACTCATCGAATAACATTACGCATTTCACAAAACAGAAAAAAGCGAAGCCATTGTTCAACCAAGTTTAATTTTATTTAATACCTAAATACTACATTGGTAATCAATACATAAACTGTCAAAGTTTCAGACTGGTTTCTGTCCTTGTTCCTATATTCCTATCTAGTACTCCAATTTTTTGTAATTGACAATGACATTGTTGAGTGCTATTAACTTTGCACTACAATTGCAATGTAGGTGCAATGAAATAAATATTTCAAAGTTGACAATTGAATCGTATCGTTTTAATTACAAAAATTAACGACCTTTGTTGAAAATTGTAATGAGCGGTGCAGCTGTGAGCTTTCCAATTCTGCTTTTAAATATTTTTAAAGTTGCCTAATCTTGAAATGCAAACAACGCTATTAAAAATGAAATAGCATTGGTGTATTGTATACTGAAGTAAATAAGCTGGTGGCTGGTATTTTCAATGTCATTCATAAATAAACATAAAGTGCAACAATGATGACAGCTTTCGTCATCCTTAGTTTTTACACATATTTCTCCACAGCTGATTTGAAATGCGGTTTTCGTATGCAATTCTGTAGCATGTAGTATGATCCACAAGAACAAGAGATGATGTAGTGTAGAGTGGAAGTAGTAGGAGTAGGACAGTAGGAGTGTTTAAGAATATTGATCGTCAGCTTTGCTTTGGTTGGTTTCAGTGTGCCTTGTGCTTTGGATCGTCGAACCAGAAAGAAGAGAACTGGGATAGAAATCAGTAAATCAGTACAGAAGCAGCAGAAAGAGAGAAGTCTGTACCTAACTCAACTCCTAGTCTGTGTCTGGTGGCAAATAGGGGTTTACCGTACCGTAGAGTACACACTACATACTTCCAAACGCACAGGCTGATCAATTGCTGCAAGTTAAACCGTCGGTTGCATCATCATTTAACTTGAGGTTCGACGAAAAGGGATTTAAGCGAGCCAGATTAAAGTTGGGCATTACCATTGACACTTCTCTCCGGGAATCACACCACTAATTAACACTCCATAGAAAAATTATTTATGAAGAACAAGTCGATTAACCTCGTTTGTATTACTACGGAAAAATTTCTCGCCGACGGCAAAAGATTATCCTCAGCCGATAAGGATAATTATACTATACAAGTTAGTGCAGTACAGAGAATCAAAATAAAACTCGAGTGACCAGATAAGCTACTTCCACTTCAACCCACTGACTGCTGCTGTGCAGTTGACGTCCGCGACAAATCACGTTGAAATTTATTGGTTCAATCCTAATCAATACTTTATAGTACAATTCCATTTCAACTAGAAGAAGTTTTGTATTTGTGTCAGATTTTCATCATTCCTTGAAGATTCATAATATTCCGGAAAGTCATTTCGGTTATTATAAACATATTTTGTGAGAATACTACTCGAATATAATTCCGTTCTTCACATCAAACTGAATCACCTTGATCTACCAACCAGCGAGTCAAGCTAATTTTTAAAAGACAGAAAAATGACGTTAAGAAACGATGGCCTTTGGATTTTTGCGTATGGGTCATTATGCTGGCGCCCAGGATTCGAGAATGAGGAAATGGTTCTTGGCCATGTTAAGGGATTTGAACGTAGATTTTGGCAAGGGAATACAGTCCATAGGGGATCGATGGAAAAGGTTAGTGTATAATCATTTTAATTATGAAAGTTAACAAGGCTATATTATACTGACTTGGTGGCTTCATGCAATATCTTTATTCCTATTTTGCAAAAAGTTGTTCGTTCTTACCATTTCATTATTTGGTTCTAGCGATAATATTGTAATCAAATCTATACTTGTTTTTATTGCAGCCTGGACGAGTCGCAACCCTTGTGCCTGAACAACAGGTATTTTTTCTTTCCTTTTTTCATGAAATGCTTCATGAATATAAATTTTAAATACATATATGTATTCGTCATTCAGGTTTATGTGTTTCACGTGGATTTTGGATGATACATGAAGGTTTCATAGTGTAATTTCTTTTTTGTAGGGAGAGACCTGGGGCTGCGCTTTTCGAGTAAAGCCGAGCAAATGCCGTGCCGCTTTGAAGTATTTGGATAATCGTGAAACGAAACTCGGTGCTTATGAATGTAAAGTATCAGTATTTTATCCACAAGACGAAAGTCGACAGCCTGTACAGTGTTTGCTTTATGTGGCGATGCCTGGAAATGAACATTGGAGAGGGCCGGCAGACTCTTATGATATAGCTGATGAGGTTAGTCTGGTTTCATTATTGCTCAATTAACATCGAGGAGCTAGCATCCTAATTAAGTGTAATTGTCTCTTAATGAATTAGCAGCCCTACATGTTATAGAACTTCTATAGAAGTTAAAGACATTAGACTTCGTACAGATGCAGAAAGACTGGTTTAAAATAATTCCAAAGTCAATTTAACCATTACAATTATTCATGATTGGTTGAATTTTTTGTTTCCGATGATAAGTAATATAATATTCTGATTTATACTTGCTAATAACGCAAATGTGTATGTGAATAGTGAATAGTACTGCCAAAATGTACAGCCTTGACGTAGCAATTTGGCATAATGACAGGCACATGGTAAGCTCGTGATAGCTACAACTGAACGGAAATAGAGTCAAGTAAAATGGAAAGTTATAATAGTTTTCTAGCCTCGTGAAGTATTTTTGTTTTGTACTTTGTACCATGCCGTATATGAATGGACTGCGTGTAAGTAAGCACATGCACATACTTAGAAACTCTTTTTAGTAGGGAATAATTGGAATTGCTAAGACATCCAATGAATCCTTCCTTTATAAAGATACGCAGAAAGAATAAATATTTTTTAGTGGTATTCTTTTATTTATTATCGGAGTAGGTATGTACTAATGTACTATAGTACTATTATATAGAAAGCATGCAGCAATTTTCTTCCGGATTGATTCAGTGAAACATAAATCAATATAGAGCAGTTAGGATTTGTATAAATATTTATGTTATGTTTGCTCTTGACACACTTTAAATATTCATAGTTAGTGAACTCATACATCCTGAAATGCTAATAATATTTCTTTGTATTTATTTTTCTAGGTGATATCCGCAGTGGGAATTTGCGGCTCAAATCTAGACTACGTATTCGATCTAACAACATTTCTTCGATCTCATGGTTTCGTGGATGATCATTTGTTTGAGCTGGAAGTGATTATAAAAGAAAAACTTAGTAGTCGGAAACAAGAAGAAGATGAAGACCTTGCTAATGCAGTTGGCGTTGTTGATAGCACGAAGACTCCATTGCCTATTTTCGAAACTGTAACTGTCCAGAGTTAACTATGCCAAAGCTTAATTGATATTTTGTACACCTTACCTGTATTGTATTCGCTTATGATGTCACATAATTAATTTATCTAAAACTACTATATTTACATAATTGCCTGCAAATGCCAATTTTGCTATTCAATTCCAAGTGATATGATGACAATGTATAAGTATTGTATTATGACGGCCAGAAAGTTGCTGCTCAATGTAAACTTTTTCGAAGTCAGGTTTTTCTATGCTATTTAATATTTGCAATACCGCATTATATTTATTATTCACAACCAAATGAATATAATCTTATTTTCTTGTTTCCAAAAATGTCATTCAAAGTTATTTGTATTGAACGCTGACGTTACTGTAATCTGTAATGTAATAACATGTCGTGGAACATTTATACATGTCCGAACAGCGAGTGGGTTCTGTTTCGGTTTTACTTTTTATGATGTGCTCTCGCTCTCCTGTTAAAAAATTAAATTGAAGTGATCAATTAGCGCACAGAATCTCATTTAACTTGTCCTTTCATTTAACTTGTAACATGCAGTTTTTTAATGTGCCATGTAATTGAGATAAGAAACATTGCAATGAAAACCAAACATTTGCGAAACAGGGTCGTTCATGGTATTTACTGTATTATACTCTTAAAGCTGTGTCTCTGCGTTTATCTGCGTAAATACACAGCTAAAAATAGATAAAGATAATGTCATTCATTACAAGCAGTTTATGATATGTCAGCTACACATAATCAGAGTCAAAGAACATACACATATCTCAAAATGTATAATACGTAAAACGTAAAAAACCAACGTTACATACCAAGGTACATAAACCCATTGCTGATGCAGCTTTGACATTTTAATCCTACTTTGGCTTATAATCACTTTTTCCTTATCAATCAAGGATACATGCTGCATTACTGTGTATATTAATGCAATTACAATCAGTAGTTAAAGTTCTGGTAGGGAATTACAACAAAATGACAAGTGTATGATTTATAGTACAGAATATTGTGGAGATAAATTATGTACAGATATGAGTATGCTTATATGCAATAAAAAGCAGTAAGGAAGGACACTGCTATGAGCTTTAGATACATCGGCAAATCATACTTTATTTTGGCTAATTTGTTTGTAGCGAACATTAAAACTGCTTTGTGGCTGTAATTTTCCTGTCACAGTTTACGATGTAAAATCTGGTTCAATGTAAAGGAGATGTACTACGTGCAGGTGGTTACAGTCGGATAATGCAGCTACTAATTACAGTTTAATGAACGACTTAGAATTGCAAATTGACAAAGTAATATATTTGTAAGTACAAAACTTGAGGTAAACATTTAACTTTTATTTCAACATGGTCTTTCTTTATTAACAACGGTTATCAATCATCTTTAGACCAATAAATGGGTTTGGGTAGTCTTAGTTCTGTGTCGTTATCAAAAATAGAGTAACCATTGAAGTCTCATTATAAAAATATAAAAACACTATTACAAACTTAGTAGGAGCATGTACATAATTTAAAGCAGAGAGATCGCAATGCAATGCAAAACAAAAGGTCAACTGAACAAAAAGATAATTGTATTATTATCAATGCTAATACGAAATGGTACTTCGAATCCAATCATTGTACTGCGATACTTTAACATAAACACCTGGAACTTCAAATTGTCCACAGCCAACTCCCCATGAGACAATTCCGGCCAACTGCCACAATCCGTTGACCTCGCAAACAAGTGGGCCGCCGCCATCACCCTTGCACGCGTCTAAACACAAAACACAAAAGTCCCATTAAAATAAAATCAATTATCACCACCACCACCACCGTCACCTTTACAAGCATCTGAATATACAACACAATATTATTTAAACGTTTGTAACATTTGTATCGGGTAGATATTAGAAAAATATTTGACAATAGTAAAGCTTGCAAAGTTGGAAAACTGACCTTTTCCTTCCTCCCCACCAGCACACAAGAATCCAGGATGTAAAATAAAGTCATTTCCAAGTCTGGTTCTTCTCAATTTAGTTTCGCAATCGTAGTTCTTTAGAACGGGAAGATCAACTTCTTTGAGAACATTTTGATATTTTCCTCGTTCTCCAAATGCATCTTTACCCCACCCAGTTACGTAGCATCTATGTCCACTAAAGTCCTGATTCTTTTGTGGATAACACACGGGGCTGATGTGAGGACTAAGAATAGTTTCACCATTTATTAATACCATTGATTATTGAACGAGTTCGTATGATTGAAAAGTTACTCCTCTACCAAATGTTTACTGTACTTAATCTGTAAGTATTTACCTAGAACGGAAATCTACAGCTCCTTCTAAACGAACGATTGCAATATCATTGAACAAATTCCCAGCGTAAAATTCGGGATGAATAAATATGGCAGAAACATCTCTTTCGATGTGAGGGTAAAATTCAGTTTCATGGTTAACGTCCCATTCTCCAAGACGTGCTCTAATATCACTTGGTTTCTGACCTGTTTATAATTAAACAACAATCATACATTATTACTTTACCATTGAAGTTGAGATTAGTAAGTTCTATGAAATACAAAGCTTTTATTTGCACGAAGTTTGTTTCAATCCAAGTTTGAACCCACCTTTGATACAATGAGCAGCAGTCAGCACATGGTTACTGTCAATGAGACTTCCTCCACATACGAAAACGTTGTCATAACCATCTTTCTTCAATAAAGCCACTTGCCAGGGGTATTCTCCGTAGTCAGTCTCGCCTTCTGTATAAGCTGGATTTTGTACACGACCTATGTACAAAAGATTAAGAAGTTAGAATTTAGAATACCGTATATTGTAGTATACGTGCAATTAAAGGGGAAAATAGTCTACACAAATTGGCAAAAAGAAATTATAGAAAACTTTTATTTACCGGTAATGCCTCTGGCGTTCCTCTTTCCACATTGACCTACGCCAATATTGAAATTGTTGTGACCCTGAATGGAGTTGAAACTGGGGCGGTTTGCAAGCTGTTGTTGATTTACGGATTGACTGGCACTGGAGTAGTAGGAAGAAGAGCTTTGAGAGAAACGTGGGTTCTTGCAACATACGTATCCTCCAGGACAAGTTCCACCAATGTTAAGTTGTCTCTAAAATGAAAATACATTGACAATGGTGAAATGGGGAAAGCTTATTTCAGTCACTGCAAAATATTACATGGCAATTGCATTATTGTGCATAGCGAAATTAATAGTTCATGATTGTACAATTGTCATTGTCTTTGTGGGTAATGAAATTATATAGGATTATTTATAGTCGTTTCTTAAAGGTAATGTAGTGTTGTCCGTCGTCAACCAGTCACTGTAAAGAAAGGTCAAGGCAATATTAACAAATTATCGCATAACATTTTACAAAATTTTATTTTATAAAAAATATGATAGAAAATATTACTACAATTATTTGAGACAGTTAAGAATTAGAGGTACAAAGTTAAGACCGACCAGCCCGATATAAACAAATGAAAATCAATTCAAACAATTCTAACCTGAAACATAGGCTGGCCGGTCTCCCTCTTATTCCGTTCACTCTGACCAGGAAAAGTAACCGAGCCGGCATTATCGCCATTTCCTTCATGAAAAAGTTCTGCGGACTTTTTAGGCAATCTATCGTGAATCTGTCGAGTGGCTGAAGCATCTCGTGGAAATATTACCGATGATGCCGCACTATTATTATTGCCATTTTCTCTACCATTTTCAGGGAACAGCATTCTACCATTTTTAACTCTATCCCTGCTGTAATAATCCTGGTTACTGTTACTAATCCTAGACTCTTGTAATTGTCTCAATTCATCATCATTTAAATCTTCATCTTTCAGCAGAGACTCTAATAAATCCGCTTGTTCTTTCGTTAAACCTCCCGTCTTTAAGCCTCTCACGTTATCGGGGCTTTCAAGACCAGTTTTATCCGCTTTAAAAAAATCGTCTTGTTTGAAACTTTCTTCTCTAATTGTGGATGGGGCGCTATATCCATAATTTCCATAGTTAGTTGCATATGAAGACTGGTAGGGATTCTGTCCATACGAAGACTGATATGGACTCTGTCCGTGAGAGCTGACGTACTGGTTTTGGCTGTAAGGGCTTTGTTGTGAATAAGAAGATCCGTAATAATTTCCTGCTGGACTCCATCCATATGAGGGACTTGGTCGGTAATTTACCGCGGGTTTATTAATGTGATAATGTAAATGTTCTTGATGAGTAGGAATAGGGACAGGCACTGGAATAATTGGAACAATTGGCTGACTCCAACCGTGATTGTGAACTTGTGGTTCTACTTCACCCCATCCATGCCCATGTCCATATCCGTGTCCATGTCCATATCCGTGCCCATGTCCATGGCCATATCCGTGCCCTTGTCCATAACCGTACCCTTCATTGCCCCACCCATGTCCATGTCCATGGCCTTTATGATGATGATGGAAAAGTCCTCCTTTTTTATTGTGAACAAGAGTCTTAAATGTTTTGAGCAGATGGCTATTAGGGGTAATGTGGAGATTGACTAGAGGTTTGAACACTTTCGTCTTGTCCTTATCCTTTCCTACTTGAAATGAAACGAGAGGGTTGACGTTTATGGGTCCTAGACTAAGTCCATCGGTGTATGGATTGACAACTGGACCCGTATTTACCGGATTCAGAGGATAGTTGCTGTAACTGTTTGGAAGGCCAAAGCTGACTCCAAAAGTCGGTTCGATTCCAAAGAGTTTCCCAAGGATGCGCTATATAGTCATTTGCTCTGTATAATCTTGAAGTCATAAAATGTACCCATCTTCGGCCCATACGAAGTTATTTTCTTTACCACGCGGCCTTGTTAGTTTGATGTTACTGTTCACTTTCTCGTTGTGATTTCAAATGATTTTCATAAAGAAAATTGAAAAGAAATAAAAAGGTCAGAACTGTTTCTGTTAGTTTGGGTGTTAGTTTGTAATTTTGAAATCGATAATACGACAACAACGATGTTGACGTAAAAATGTTTAAGTATAATATGCATTGATATAAAGAAATACTACTGGAAACAATCACAACGAAAAGGAATGAAGAAATCGAAAAACTTACAAGTCGGGTATTCTCAACTTTGACCAATTGAGAAGGATCATCGCCGAAATCAAATCCGGCAAATTTAGTCAAATTTCTCAGCATGTCATTGTCACGTAAGAGTGCTTGCAAAAATCTACCTTCACCTTTCACCTTTTCATTCATTTCGTTCATTCATTCACTCATTCTCTCACATTCTCAGAATCATTACAATCAGTACAACATCCATGACAAATATAGTATAGTAAATAATAGAAAAGTTTGTAATGTCTTTTGTCCAACATAGTGCTCATATTTAAAGATCAAAGCTTTCCCTTACCGGTTCAGTGTCCAGAGATTTGGCTTCCACTTTCTCATCATTAGCTTCACGCTTCGTCCTTACTTCGGTAGTATTTATAACTTCTGGGTTTATCGTTGTAGTTGGTGCTGGTGATGAGTATTCTACAGGGTCAATGTCAGTTCCATTGGCTTCGATATCACTGACCTTATTACGAGGGTCGATTCCATATCCGACTTGACCATAGTTGGGTTTTCCGAATGAATTCGTTGGAGCAAATGAATTTGATTGCCCGAAATGGTTGGACTGTCCAAAAGATTCGACTGCTGATTGTCTATTCACGGAGCCTTGAGTAATGATATCATAGGTGTTGCATTCGCTGATTTTGACACAAGTGCAATCGTCCAGATTATTCGTATTTGGGATATATGAGGGGTTTTTGGCTGACGGTTGTGGATAATATTCGTGTGAAGCAATCTGTCCATATGTCCCTGAATCAAATCCAAGACCTCCATTCCCTGGGAGGTAACCTGCTCCAGCTCCATAGTCACTTCCACCTCCTCCATATGCTCCGCCGCCAGGTGAAAAGCTTCCACCAGCACCTGTTCCGTAGCCTGGAAAATAATCAGATACTATCGTTAAATAAATTTATTCCTATTTAGGTATCCAAATATCTACAAAATTTATATCTAAATAGCATAAACACTTTACCAGGATTAATACCAGCTGAAGGAGTGTGGTGGATGTGATGATGAACATGTTCAACAAGTGGTTTACCAGGGAGTCCATAAGGCTTCAATGGGCCTGGAGGTGGTCCATAAACAGGTTTTTGTCCATAAACGGGGCCCGGATGAGGTCTTGGTGGCCCATAAACTGGGCCTGGCTTGAAGCCGCCACCTCCGCCGCCACCTCCGCCGCCATAATGTCCAAGAGAGTGAGGATTCTTTCCAAAAGGATGGCCGTAACCTCCAGGTCTTTTATGTTCCAACGGTACTGCAGCAATTGGATACCCTACTGGTTTCAAGGCAACAGGCTGAACAAGAGTTACATCTTGAGACTGAATTCCAGGACCCCATCCGCCGCGATGTCCATGATGTCCATGGTGTCCCAGTTTCTCAACAATGTGACTTCCACTGGAACACTAAAGGAAGAGACCACACAAACAATTAAAATTAATTCCTTGGTTCCTATATAAATAATTGAAATTTAACACTTTAAATTCAAATTAATTTAAATGAATTGCATTTATGGACACCTCACCGGCATAAGTCCCAATGTACAAAGTTTGTCTCGAATGTATCCTCTGGCTTCCCCTTCCTTTCCATTCTCAATGTGTTCTCTAATAACAGGATCTCTTGTAATTCTTACAAGTTCTTCTGCGTCCTTATCTGTGCGATCTAATTGTAAGCTTTTTCCATTTCTCGACGTGTTCAAAATGACTTCAATAGCTTCATTGGCATCCTTCTCATCACTCGTTATTTCCCTACTGAACGGAAACTTTATGCTGGATGGTTGTTGTTGAGACGGCAGAGCAATGTACTGATCGACATCTTTAGGTGTTTCTATTGCTTGGCCTAATGTGGACGATAGGAACAGCAGTAATAGCCAACGCATTATTACGATGATTACCTAAGCGTAAATAAAACAAACACTCGTGTGAATTAATATTATTAGTTAAAGGATCTAAAACGAGGAAACTTTCTAAAAAATGTGACACATTGCATTTATTACGGTGTATATCTCATAAATGGAGGTACTCCTACTATCTTAAGTGTTGTTACCATTATATTACGTCTTGGAATCCTACCTATATGGTAATACTACTGTTATCCTTATATAGTTAGGTAAGCTGATCGTTTCCCTTTCTAATGCATAAAATAAAGAAGGAATATACGTTATGACCGTTTGATATGCACTATATTTCATTGCACTATTGGCGAAGTGTGCAATGGATTGTCCACTCCAACCTCCCTACCTACTCTGCATGTAAATAATGTAATATAATTAACTTTCCCTTTAAAATGATGTTGATGAGTGATCTTCCCACAACTTGTGTTCGTTTAATTTCTCTTCCTATACTGCATCCTACTCCAACTGACTATGAGAACACTTTATAACTGAAATAGTTGCAGTGCCTTTTTATGCTGTGTAAAAGTGCATGTACCTTGTGCCTTCATATGACGAGAATAACGCTCACGACATGAAATCACAGTAGCGGCAAAAGATATTTAGTGAAACAGTGACAAAAACTACCTACCGTGCTGTTGTCTTTCAAAGTGAGTAGCTCTGTGACTGGGAAGATGATGATGATGTTGGTAGAAGTGGTGTTAAGGTGTTTATTCTCCTATTCGAAAGTGACTACAAGATATTATACTACTCACGGACACAAAAGATCTTTAACTTTGGTCCAAAGTGTGCTAAACGCTACGCTGAACATCTAAGTCGTTTTGAGCCTTCCATTTTAAGTTGACATTGCCCTTTAAAACTAACTCAGCCGAAACAGCAAGGATTCATGCTCTACACATGCACTCAGCAATCCTAATCCTAAAGTAGCTCTATTTCATTCAAATTATTAATAATTTAGATCACTAGGTGATTTCCTATTTATGACATGTATTTGCCTGCGTGCCTATTTTAATCGTTCTTAAATTCATACAAAATTTTGCATAATTTTGATACTAAAATCTAAAACCTTTTAAATAAGCTAAGCAAATCTATAGCTGCTATCTCCGTACAGTAAAACACTGAAGGATAGCATGTATGATTTAAAGTGCTAATCACAATTTCCGAACTTATCACTTACTTCGGCAGTCCATAAAAATCTCAACTTCATCATTCATGTTTATCTCAGTTTGTTTAACTCGTGTGGGTATTTGTCCTTACTGTCTTGTTTATGTACATAAACACAGTCCCATGTTTGCAGAACTTTTCACTATTAATTCGTGACTAATATTATTCTGCTGCAATCAAACATTAATGCAAATAGTAAATAAGAATTGATGTAAACTTTAGTTAATGAATTGGTCAATAACACCGATGTTAATTATACAGGATATTAGACAAGTAAATGATTAAATGCAAAGAAGCCTTTCTACTTTCGATTTTCTATGTAATTTGTAAATGCCAAACTGAACATTGAAATATATTTTTTGACAAAATTTTCACTGTAACGTATATGCTGTTGTTATATTATATGAAAAATAAAAATTAGTATTACCTTAAAATTCCAATGCTGGTTGTATTTTCCGAAACTGTGATCCACAATAAAAAGTTTCTACACAAAATGAATATTAATATCTGCCCAACGTAAGTATCACCGTCAAGCTCAAAAATAAAACTAACGAAAGTGAGAATCTGAAGTTAACTTTTATAGTAGACTTTTACTTTGCATTTATGGTATGGGATAATAACCTTTTCTTATAGGAAGTTTTCTGTAGTGGGGTTTTTTGGTGTGGCAATAGTTTAGTAGGTAAGAAGGTAGAAGCAAACACATCATTGTCGTACAGTAATATGCTAACAGGTAGTTGTAGTCATTCTGTTAACGTTATATAGATATAGTTATAGAGTGCTATTAAATATCCGTATATTTGTTAAATATTAAATGCAATTGGTTGTCGTGTCTTATTACTGCTGTAATAGTAAAAGCATAACATGAACATACACATAAAATATATATAGTGCAGTTAAAGAATCCGTGTATACCACACAAATATTATTCCTATGAGTGAATGACTGTCCATATTATTCCACATGCAGCCAAGAACATAGATCTACTCTACTTATAGTAGGAGTACAAGGAGTTACATGCAAAAGTCATAATAATAATATTATTTCTGTGCAAGAGGTTCTATGTTTACAAACAAAATCGTGTAAACGAAACTGAAACAGGATGTGTGGGGAATTCCCTTCATTGTTATTTGTTAGTGCTGCTGCTAAAGAGACTGAGAGCGCGAGCGGTGTAATTATAAGAGTCAATATAAGAACAAGACGCGAGATACTGAACAAAGCTAAAGGTATCTGTAGGCAAACTTGATGTATGACATGAATGACTTGGAAAATGACGTGCACGCTATAGTTGAGTAGTCTCGTCGGACTCGTACTGGCTCTAAAGATTTATGGCTAAGTGCAAAAAGACCATTATTATCTATGCGTTATTGTGTAACAGATCTAAATGAAATGTAGATTCAGGATGAGGCTGAACGTA
Organism: Pogonognathellus flavescens; assembly: GCA_019776165.1. Lineage (NCBI taxonomy): Eukaryota > Metazoa > Arthropoda > Collembola > Entomobryomorpha > Tomoceridae > Pogonognathellus > Pogonognathellus flavescens. The sequence goes on from JABASD010001528.1 coordinate 16,466, forward strand.
ACTCTGACACAATGCTTTGCAACAACACAGAATGCGAATGAGATGACTAATTTTAACAGTTAGCATCGAGAGGGTTAAGGAAAGTTTTAGAAATGTCAGTGCATTACGTCAGTCTTCAAGTCAACGTATCTTTATGTACCAATATACACTATACGAATTGTTTTAGCCTTAGTTTGAGCTTTAATCTACATAAAGGTACTATAGTAAAAGTTTAAAGCCCTGATGCCTGATGGACTATAATGATAAAGAGATGATGTTGTTGTCTCAAAAATGTCTTTGCTTATCGAGAAATACAAAATTCCCATGGGTTTCTATTTCAATTCAAGGTAGCTGTATTCACAGCAAAGGTTTGTGGTTTAAACTTTAAAGTACCTAAGTGTACCTCTACATACCTAAGTATTCGAAAGTAGATTTTACTACAACTCACATTATATAATAAAGTTTTCTTGTTTAATAAGGAAGGGACAACTATAATTTAAGTGTCTTTATACAATAATCACTAGTCATTACTAGTGCGGTTAATCGCGTATATAAAATTGTAATGAACCGATTGATGCATAAGTATTTAATGTTACTATTCCTTCCTAACAACATTTCCACCACGGCATTGGCAAATGAATAGACAAGTTAATAATCTCATTAGAACAAGTATCTGTATTAGATGAAAGTAACTTGTGAATCCTAAAATATTGTATACTTCATTTTACGGCACACTCTTTCTGTGAAACTGTAAATTAATGTTGAAAAAGAACTGAATATATATTCTAATTATAACTTTTGAACATCGAAAATTTGTTAAATTAAATCTTGTTAGCAAGGTTAATGATCTAATCTACTATTGATTGTTCACTTAAAAATTATTGTATTGCATGCAACATGGAATGTGCATGATTTTACTACTAAAGACGATATAGCTATACAACTTGCCCTATTTTAGCTCCTTCATTTGTGTTTTTCACTCTTGCATGGCAATCACTACCTTTTCCCTTCCCCCTAAATTTAAATGATTGAAGTGCTCCCACAAAATTTCAACATCTTTAAGTGCAAATACAAATGAATGTGTCATAAAAAGGATTCAAGCGTAAACATAATCATCATAACCACTCTAATTACCTAGTAAAGAATCTTAAGATTAAATCGTACCTACATAAAATAATTAAATTGCAAATTTAGTAGTTTTCAAGTATGTATCAAAAAGGTTTACAATTACAATCAACCATAATTATTAGAAAACACTGAACTAATATATATGTAATGAAATAATTATTGAGTCATTATTATGACGATTTCCTTATTGATTCTAAAATTGCTGCAAGACACATTGGCACATCATATTAATAGGTATTTTAATAATGTTAGGTATAATAAAAATTTTAGTTGTTGATTTCCATTATTTGAAGCACATAAAAATTCTTTTTATATACCCATTGTGACCTTTCATATTCTCATTTTGTCTCCGTTTAGTATGCAATTGTTTCAAAAGCAAAATTATTTCGGTTGAATAAGGTGATCCCCATCCCCGCCCTAGCCTCATCATTGTCTCCAAATATGTAGCATTTGTCTAGTAATTATTTTTTAAATTGAATTTCCACCTTACTACTTATTAGTAAAATATTAGTAGCTTTTAAAAGCAGTATACTTGCTGCGAAACAATAATATTACATGTTTGTAAAAGATGTGGCAGCAAGAAAGCTTTTTTTCATACCAAAAAATAATGCTATAGAATTAATTCCAATATTAACACGTTTAGAATTTTACAGATAATCAGAATTGTAGTTTAGTTTATATTTATATTAGGAATATGCTGCCTACATGTAATTTCTATACATATAAAGAAGTGATAAAGTTAATGATAATGATAAGTTAAAACTATTCACATTATTTGACAAATAGATATTCTGACACTATTCACAACTAGACTTCTCAATTCCAAGTCTTTTGGCACGATCGTCTCATTTGTATAGTATACATAAATAATTTCAAAAATGAATTTGAAGAATCTTTAGAAAGTCTGCATGTTTAGGGAATTCCCAGTTCCTCAATTCAGTTTCTCAACCTCAATTTGCAAATTATATGATATTGATGAGTTCATAATATTCAGAATCGTTTGAATTCATACAAAGGTATTTATTTCTATTTAAAAATTCACATCGAAACGGAATGAATTGTAATTCTTAACACAACAGACAAAGAATGTGGCATCATAAGCAAACGCATAGCTCTCAGACTCTCAGAGAAAGTAAATAAAATGTGGGTATAACAGGGTAGTGGTAGTGGTTAAAAACAGTCAAGCAAGGTTACATTGCAACAAATAAAGTTATTATGAATTAAAACAATAATCAAATTCGTTAACTGATGCAATGACGTAGCTAACATTAAGTACAACAATTGTAACATATTTCTCTCATTTCGCCTAACATTAAAATACACATCTATTTTACATAATAAAAAGCTTGCTAAATAACAATTTTGCGCTCTTTTCCTTTTGTAACAACTAGACTTTTACAAAACGGCTAGATTTCACAAATAGGCATTTCAATTTTATATTATCGTTAAACATTTAATTATTATACTTAAGTTGCTACATATGGGCTGGTGATCTAACAACAAAAACTGCAGTTGGTCTTCCGTTAAATGAATATTTTCCTCCTGAAATCAAATTGGACATAGTTCCTTTCTCCATTGAACCTTCTGACGACACAACTTGATTATTCCAAGAATTTGCCGGTTTGGTTTTCTTCCTCTTAGGAGAATTTTCAATCTGAGCTGGTCGTCCATTCGAGAGAAATTTTAATGGAAGGTAATTTACATTCTGCGGTGGTAATTCTTGGTCTTCTGGGAAATCCATCGCACTGATTGAAGAAGCTGGGCTCATCATCACTAAAAATCAACAAACAGAAACCCACGCATTACTTTCAGTTAGATTCACATGGTCAACTAATGTCTCTTCAGAAAATAAATGCAAATGCAAACACAAAAATTGCTCCCACGCGTTTCGCAAAAATGTTTGTCGTGCAGTGCATCCATTTACGTATACGATTCTTTTATTTACACATAACTCATTAGGTTCTTAGTGAAATTATTCATGCAATACAGTTAGTTTATTCTCAGTCGGCACTCCTCCATATATTTAATGTTTATTGATTAGCTTTCCACAACTTATTCCCACAGAAGAATACCAAAGATACCTTACGTTTCTGAAATGGCAAGCCAAGCACCTTTTATATCATGCCATACAATCTGACTAGACATAACCGACCCAGACTGCGCAGACATACGCAATTGTAAGCTTTTCTTTCTAAAGAAAACCAATACAACAATCGGACACAATAGGTTCAGTACAAAAAAGCCTACTCTAATCTACGGCACAATTCAAATGCATCTTATAAGTTGCAAGAGTAAATAGCAATAACACAATTGAAAATTCATTCTAAGTATTATTCAAATGGATAACCTGTTTTTTGCATCAGAAATGAAGTGCAAATATATTTGTATACAATAAACATAAATAGTGTATTGATGTGCCATATAACTTAGCAAACTGGGCAATGAAGATATTTTATTATGGTATTGTAATCAGGATTATAACTATAATAGTCTCGATGTACTTGTTCTTTTCGCATCCAACAAAATAATTTTTTCTTTAGAATTCTCATAATTCTCCATGAATTGTAACAGAACAGGACGATGATATTATAAAATCATTGCAGAAAACACACTCATCTTGACAGGCATCGTATCATTTATACTGTAGGTACCTACCTAATTGGTAATAATAATTTATAATATATTATCATCAACATTCCACCTTAATAGGTTCTTGCACAAAATTCTCTCTCAATGTTACTGTCAATCCGTAATAATGTATTAGCCTTACCAGCACTTGAATAATATTATGTATGCAGCAAACAAAGACTGCCTCATGTTTAGCCTCAGCGTTTATATAAAATACTTGTATATTAACGTCTTCTATTAAAGTTGTACGCCCAATTACATAGCTGCATTAAAGTGCACTGAACTAACTAAATCTTAAGAAATTGACCTCGACACAAAGACCCTAGGTAGGAACCATGCAGGAAGAGAATAGGATTTCGAGAAGGAAGGTCTACAATTTGAATAGCTGCATATAAATGTTCAAATATTATGCAGGTACAAAGTATGTACGCTTGTAATTCAATTGCAGATTGCAGTTATTAGGAAATGTGTGACGTATCAATTATTTCTATACTCAACGTATTTCAATTGTGGCATTTTCAGAATATTAGTGTAGAAAAGACATCAATTTGATTTTTACGCACAATTGACACTGAGATAAATTCAGCATTAAATTTATCTGATGCACAGCTCTTCGTGGATTTAAAACATCTCTTTTTACAGTTTCCAGTGCAAACAAATCACAAGATCGTGATTTGCAATAATTCAACAGTTTTAAAGTAGCTACGTACTTGTTTACACATTGTAAAATGTTTATTGAATGAATAGTTTTGTTGGGATTGTACAAGCATGAGAATATGAGCAAGCAAATTGAATCGCAGGTTCTTGCATGCAGTTATGAACATAGTTGTCGACTTTAAGTATGGTTACAATTGTACTACTGTGGCAGGACCTCTTGATCTTTCACACTAGTTATTAGTATTTTATTGCAGATGTTCATCAACCTACAGACTGCAATCACAATACTCTGTACAGACACAATGAGATGATGTGATAATATTTGACATCTATAGCCATGTTGAGTATTTCTACAGATGAACGGCAATGATTGACTCATCTTTGGGTGGATCTCAAACTCAGAACTTCATCGCAACTCTGTCAAACCACCATTCAATTTCTAGTTCAAGTTCAAGCTATCAAAAACGTAATTTTATAATGTGAGTTAAGTTATGTTTTCTAGACGTGTCATATTTTAATATGCAATGCAATAAGTTGGCATCAAAATTAATGATTTGATTGTTAGGAGAACAAACATAACATAAACATAACAATGTGGGCTGGGCTATGTCAAAAGTCAAAAGGGCACAAATTATTTAGGTTTCTTGTATCATTCAAAAGAATTTAAGCCTTCAGCAGGAGAGGTCGATGAGTCTTTTTATTTTGCAGTTGCAAAATTTATTGCAGTTTACTTCATTCTGGGGCAAACTGTTCTTTTCCCTCGTGGCTCGTCAGATCATGAAACAATTTTTTAATAAGCCGGAATGCATTTCTAACCAATAAGTATGAAATGCACTGTGGTCTTATGACCGCAGGTCATGTCAGGTGCATCATAAAGCCGAAATCACAAACAATATGTCATTAAAGAGAAACAAATCGCAGATAACTCTAGCACGGTAAAGTTGTTGTTAGATTTTACGATATGGAAGTTTCTGCTGAACGCGTGCTGTACTAACTTAACTATTAAGACGAAAACTCGACTTTCTGGTAAGTAGTCTTCTCTTTTTTATTTCTTTTATATAACATGAAATACACGACAAGTTAATTTGCTTCTTTTATTCTAATTTCCTTGATTTCATAATGTTCAGGCTATTAACCGTCATGTCCCCATAAAATTTGAGATAAATTTAGTCCTAGTTAATTACTACGCTTGTAATTAAGATTATTCCGTCCCTTTCTACAAGAAAAGAAGTTTTTGCACACAATTTTGATTTCTTTAACTGTTCTTCTTAATAGCATGATTCCGAACAATAATAACGAGAGTATAGGCAGCGGTAGCATTAGTGTAAGTGCATTTATAGATAAACCGATAAGCGACAATAGCTTAATATTGTAATAAGGAAATCCGAGGAGTAAAGATGATATCTTTTCAATTTCATTCTATTTTATGCTTTAGACTCAGAGGAATTTTTATCTGCACGTAATAGTGGTAAGCACTTCATTAATATCCGTAAAACTGAAACCTTGTATATGATAGTTTCAAGCAAGACATTCTCTAAGGAAAATGAGTTGTTTATTCTGTGAGGTAGCTCGCTACTGTAGCTATACCTATTAATAACGGGGCATAGTAATGCAAGTGTCGTCTTGAATATTTTTATGTATGTGTAAATGCATACATGTCCATTCATACTTCTTTACATAGAAGTCTACACTTACATTCACATAAAATTACACAATGTACGGCATTTTATGCTGTGCAGGTAAAGCTGAAAATGCTGGTCGTTACATTACAGTAAGTTTCACTTGAGTTTCCTCAAGCCATTTATAGTTCGCTTTATGTAATACAAACACGAAGGAAAAGGAACAGCATAGAAACAGCAAGTCACAACAACGGGTATTTCTATCCTAAGCGTCCTATCGTATATATTGGCGTAAAATGAAATGAAAGAGTTCCGAATGGACCTTTAATGTGTCTGTCGCTCGAAACATTATCTTGTGAGTCGGATATAGACTGCTGAGCTGTGTACTGACAAGAAAATATTTTTTTCTCAATACAAATGAAATGACTGATACTAAAATCGGCTTAGTTGTTGCTTAATACTGCCAACTACTACTAACAATGAGACAACAATAGTTTTACCGATACGCCGACAATCCTACCCCACACTGACATTTATTGCCTGTGCATCTACAGTAATTTTCTGTGCCTTATCAATAACACTGCAATTGGACATAAGCTAATTGCCATGTCAAGCAATATGTTTTGTATATTTATCTGCTCCTATCTTCTCCTGTAGCTGTTGTAAAAATTCCCTGCACATTACTTAATGCTATTATCCATATTATGTACCTATTCCTATACTATTATTATAAGCTTTACAGCTTAGTGTAATACATACACCGGTCTCTCGGTGTAATTGCAGAATGACAGGTTAAAATACAGTTGTGTGTTTGTGCTTCGTGTAAATTACATCTACATCTGTATTCTGGTAATGAAATGCAACAAGGCAGAATTATATGACCGGAAGTTTCTCACATTAGACATCTTTGTAATCGGACTGTGTGGAAAAAGTGTAATAACACAACATGAGTCTTGTTTTCCTCTCATCGCGTAAAGCAATTCTCCACCTTGGCTTTTGTTCGATAGTAGTGAAGCGAGTACAGTACAAATTATGTTTTTCCTATAAGACATACTTTACTTAATTAGAAAATAAGGAGCCTGAAAACTTATACTGTTTTGTATACTGGACTAGGCATAAAAGTATTACACATACCTATGTATTATAGCTTTGCGCACGTTACTACTGCATTCCCTGCAGTCTTAATGTTGGTGGTAGGGTAATGATGAAATTGTTATGGTAGATTTGTAAGTTTTACCCTTAGTATCTGTATTCGCAAACAAGTGTGTGCTGGTACAGTTCAGACATGTTCCATTTTATACGCATGGAGAAAAAATGCAGCAAACGTACTTGCACTTGCAGATTCGCGTAAAGACGAAGGAAAGTGTATAATCCAGAATAAAATACCCTCAGTAATAAGACTTAATAGGCTCAATCAAATGAAAGCTTGTAATTTTCTTTTGATTCAACTGTTAGTTTGATTTGGGTTGTAGCTACACGAAAACATTTTTTCGGCAGATTTCAATTCTAGAAAGTTTACAAGGTTTTGCTAATAGTATAGGAGTGCTGTTTCCGTAAAAGCACATATTTACTACAGCAATACGGCAGGATGCAGAGATACTTACAAAGTTTCTCATAAATTAATGACATAAAGTGATAATGGCTTGACTTCCAGAATATCCCGACACAACGTCCTACAAGTGGAATCTCTTCTGACGTCAATTGTAAATGTTCGTCAACCATCAACCGCAATAAACTTCGATGTAGCTTACCCATCTGCAATCATATTCTCAAATAAAGTTTTTTATTAGAAAAACTATTCTGGGAATTACTACCTAATATTTTTACACTAAAATCACAAAATGATTACTAATACACGGGAGAGCTCGCTATAAAAATATTATCGGCAGTATGAATATGATCTGTGCCAAGAATAGGTACATATAGCTCTACATATTTCATACTAGGATGTTTGAGACACCTGCAATGTAAGTAGAGTGACATGACGTGTAGGTAAGTGCAATATTACACTATGATACTCAACCCAACCATATACTACGTATATAATTGTACAAAGTGGTTTTTTCAAGATCATGTTCGAGATCATAAGTATAAGGTCAGTAAATTCTGAAATGATTAGTTCAGTATCTGTGCTCATGAGAAAGGCTGTTGTATTAATTTCCCATTTTTTGTATTGCACAGAAGTACAAGTTGAAAATGCGTTTGCACTTTGTATCAATAGTTTGATTTTACACATTTGTGGCTAGACATTGTTGGAAGTTTAAGCTGAGAAATATTTTTTATTTTGGACATGGATGGACTGCTGGGTATTCCCTAGTATCCCTACATGCTCATAGTTACACAGTGATATAGTGAAATAAATAATGGTTTATTTCCTCAGTAAGCCTGGTCTGGATTTACATAATATCCTAATAATACATGGTTGGAAATGGTAGCTGCGTTGACTCGGTTGGTCCATGATGCATGAATTGCAAAGTAGTAGGTACACACACTCATACCATGAATTATATATGCCTAAGCAATTCCAACCTGACGGTATGTGATGTACTGTACCAGGAGTAGTCCTATATCTGCATGCACGATGATTATTCTCTTTCTTCACTAGTACATACACACATACTTCATTCTACAGAGTTGGCTACAGTAAAATGCAACATATTTTGCTACTACATAACTCTAACTGCATACTTTGTAAATAAATTGTGCCTCCATGCTTTCATGACCACGGAGAATATATTTGTATACAATATAAGTGTAACTACTATACTGCAGAATAGTATATAGGTAGATATTTCTAGAATGCATGTACCTACACACATTTATGTAAGATGCTCAAAGTGTTCATGTAATAACAACTAACAAGGTGTAATACTCATATTGCGCAGTGGTAGGATTTATATAAGAACAGAACATAAAATGCTAATAGGAATTTTGTAAATTGTAACTTGTACTAAACTACTTACTTCAAGATGAAATGGTTATAATGCCGAATGTAGCATAAATAGCAGAGGCAAGAAAAATGTATGATGTGGTAAGGCAAGAATGATGCTGAATTATAAAAGTTTGTGTGAAAAGTCTAACTAGTACGGAGGATGAGTTGAATACACGCAGCAATCAACCTGTTCGTGTATTACCGTATTGTTAGTAGCAGTCAAAGTTGGGCAAGATGAGAATTAATTCATAATCACTATAATCATGACTACCGAAAAGTTTAGATTTTACTCTCAAGTGTATGTCTCTTGAAAATGTGGTAAATGTATACTCAATCTAACAACGTCTCTGATTTGAAGAAAAGTCAACCACAGAAGGTATTCAGCTAGAAGCTATATACTAAATCCTAAACCAAAAGTCCGTCTTGTTGACAGCTCTACTTTTGTCACCTAAATACATAATAGCAACAACATCTAAAATCATAATAGCATCAACATGTAAATAAATACATAATAGCAGCAATATAAAAAATTTTCCGAGTTTTAACAAAAAGTTTAGTAACATGTATGGTACATTACCTATCCGAAACCAAGTTTTTAATTTTAGAGAATTTTGTAGCTACCTACTGACAAAAGTTCATAGTTCGGAATATTTTTTTTCTAATCCTTACTGAAAAAAATCTACATTATTTCTCTTGTTGAGTGAGTTGCTGCTAATTGATGCAATACTTTTGTCTCGACTTTTTTTTAGTAGAGACAGATTTATTTATACAACCAAAATAAAACGGTAATTTATCTACATTCCAACCAAGGAATGCATTTTCTCTAAGCGAATTTACGTTCTCAATTTTCTTAATACAGTTGTAGGCTGATTTCGCCTAAAGAAAGACCAAAAAATTTAGTTTCAACCGATCTACTAATATTATTTACAACTTTAAACTGCATTACTTATGATGTGTAAAACTGTTATCACTTAACTAATGGATTTGCTGTAAAATAATTTATCAATGCAATCACCATTTATTTAAGTCCAACACTTATTAGCACTTGAGACTACATTGTATCAAACTTATGATGCGTATACAGAGATATAGTGTTCTATTGCTGGTAGCACATTATAGAGTAACATATAGCAAAAATATATCTTCAATTGTACCTACTGTAAATGATACAGAATTGAATTTTTCAACAGTTCATACCATGCGCGAACACCGGTATAAATACATAAGTTGACACATTGCTTAAGACTTGAAGTTAAATTGTATACGTTATGTAATTTATTCGTAGTGTTGTGTACACAATATATCAATTCGTAAGTACATAAAAAAACTGAACTGAAAACACTTCAATGAAGATACCTACCTATATTATATTCACTAAACACATAATTAGTTGGTTACTTAAACCAACTTGTATGGAGAATACAGTATTAGATTTATTCGCATACAAACTGAAGCATATACTTACATATGAATAAGATGTAAGTTGTGGGTAAGTAGGCACTCAAATGTCATTGAGAACGACAATGAGCGTTTGTTTGCATTACATTGACTGCATGCTCTTACAGTTTAAACATTCTACCAATGTGACAAGCAAACTTGTGCCATATGGTGGAAATAAATATTGCACTAAACGAAACGAGAAATTCATTTTCATTTTTTCACAATTTCTAGTATATTATCTGTCTGTGTACTTTCCAAAGCAGCTGTACATCAAAGGCAATTTACATTAGCAACTAATGCCACACGTTATTCTTTACCAATTAGTACTGGCTAACTTGAGACGATGATATTTTAACTTTGCTAAATTGACAAATAATTATGGTACAGACAACCGGCACTTTCTATCTGTATCTAAACGTATATATCGCGCGTTTTGTATGGAATATTTATCTATAGCTATATAGGTAGTAAATAAGGAATGTGTACTATCAGTTAGTACTGCTAATTCCATACAAAGAAACATCAATACAACTTTCAAGCTAAAAAATAAAATATCCTCGTCAAAGTCTTTTCATTTCCTCCGCCTGGTTGTAGCAAACCATGAGTAATAAGTAAATAGAAATGAAATTGCAATTCTTCATTATTTAACTGAAAGATACAATATAATGTGTAAATAACGGTCTTCACTCCATTATTTACCTGCTAGGCCATTTAAATTTCAAAAGATTAGCACCTAGGAAATGTTCAGACACTTTTCCAATGCACATGGCTTAGTTTCACTCTACTGTAGAGTAAATATCCGTTGTGTTGAGTATTTACAATTAGAGTTTCCCTAGGATCCTGTATGAGTGTTTCATAATGGGATTGGAGGTGCTATTCAAGACAATAGACCAAGATAAAGAAGACTTTGATAAATAATTCAGTCTGTTTGGTGTTACGTTACGCACAGACATTACAATAAATTACACGCATACCTGTAGGAATTGTACACACTCAAAAGGTACACACATCTGCTACAGATATATTTGCCTTGTCTGCGTGATTTACATCGTCATTCGCTTAAACCTAAACCCACTCACATTTACAAGTATGTGTTTGTCCAACAATTACATAAGTGTAGGATAAAAAATACGCACCTATATAGAATAGTGCTAACAGTCTGCTCTCTTTGCTATTAACTTTTAAGCACCCAATTATACCTAAGAGTCAGAATATCTAGGACTCACAAATCACAATCAATGTCTGAAAATTCCTTTTGCAGCAGAATTGGCAAAAGTTAACAGTGCAATGCAAGAATTATGTGTCTAGGTAATATTCGCAAGTTTGCAAAGTATTTGCTTATAAATAAGCTTTAGGCATGCAGACTCTGGATCGGATGTATTGTGGTGTAGAATTGCATGTGTGAAGAGTCAATGATAGAGTACTTACATAATTTCCTGGCTATATTTTACACACACTGACTGATACGTTATTCCCATTATGAACGACAAGGGTTGTTTAGTCATACATTTATTCTGAATATATTGCCATTGAAGTAAAGCGAATTACTTGATGTATATCATGTGGGTTTTCAAGACTTTTTCCTTACTTACTAGTTTACTTATTGTTGATACTTGCATTGTGTAGTGTAGCAGCTCTTATGCCAGAGTTGTTAAGAGAGTCATGCTCTGAGCCATTCAGGCAAAATAGGTAATGATGATGGAGCTACTTTTTAGCAAATAATGAGCCTATTAATTATCTTTCCCGTATTGTTGTCTAAGTAGTCCCGACAGGATATTACAATATGACTTACAGCTTGTGTACCTCAGTGCATCAGTTTGCAGTGTAATATATTATTCACCTGCTACACACTATACATATAATGAATACATCAGCAAATATATACTTACTACTAAAGTCACTTCTAAGTGTGAAATAAGTGAAGGAAATTAAGTATTCTGTAACATAGTAATAATATTTTGCTTTTTTCTTTACATTTCATTTCACACACAAGCCAAACATTGAAAACTTGAGATAAGAGATGAAATTCTGCAGGCAAAGTTGTGTTACGCCATGTTTTGTAGATCAAAGCAGATAATACAAGATCGAAATTAAGTTCACGAGAAAAATTAAATGTACCTACAAAATATAGTGAAGGTATTTACTTTTCAATATTATTTATAATAGGAAAATAATGATGACTCGTGGACCATGGACCTTAAAATTTGGCCGAGTGCCCTAGCTAAGGAAAATCTTTTGTGCGAAGATCCTTCATACAACACAGAAATGCTTTTCATGGCAAACCAAACGGGATTATTCTTCTCTCTCTCTGTTCTCCTTCGAATCTCTAGGTTTTTTGGGTATTTGTTGGGAGAGAAATTAAGTAGATAAGGTATGTCGTTCTTCGCTACTATTGACTATAGAATGGTTGATAGGTGCTGCACGGTGCACCTATACGTTGGACTAAGTGCCTCTAATGATGATGATGATATAAGAAATCTATTGGAGTAATATAATAATAATGTCACACAACATAAAATCTTGCAGGCCAAGCCACATGGCACTTAAATTGGAAGAGATGGTAAACTAATGATAACAATGCTACCGATACTTAGAGTGATAATAAAAAATAATAAGCGCAGAGTGAGGGAGACCAGCGAGAGATTGGCCTAGAAAGAGATGAATGGTTTACCTTATGGGTGTACTGCACTAATGATGCTACATTTATATTAAATATTCTCCTGCCACTACCTATACGGATTCTAAACTGCATAGTGTAATGCTTTTCATTGCTTCAGGGGAAATCTGAAATGATAATATACTCTACACTATGGTCTTCTTATTGTTATCAATAAAGATTTTTAGAGACAAGCATGTACTAGAATTATATGGATTATTTAATACTGTCCCAATAATAATACTGATATGTAGTAATAACAGGAGATCGCTGCAAATCCAACCAAGCCAAAAAAGTGTGCAATAAACTATACCAAGAAGAGTAGTGCGTATTAGTTTTTCTGATTTTGACAACAGCAGCAGCGTAATTATAATTAGACCAGGGATAATCACAAGAAGCCACCACATCACCACAATGAAACCGTTAGAAGGTGGATTTTTTACACGAAAATCTTTAAGGTTATTGTGTTACCTCTAGTAATCTAATGTAATTATAATTTGCCTTGAAAATAATTCAGTTTGTAATCTACATGGATGATACAGTAAATCTGAAACTGACACACTCCCAGCTTATTGTGGTCATAATCATTTTATGATACATACAAGACAAGCATTATTAAGGTACCTGCAGCAGTACTTGTATACTTAAATAGGCATGTATATACCGAAGTGCACTTGAGGTAGTTCTTTAATTGGTTTTATGAGTGCATATTACATGCAGATATGCATCTTTTACCGTGGTGGTACATACAATCTGAAGAGTATTGAATCGGTTTGCATTGCGTAATTATTATGCTTCGCTGGAAGTATTAATAATTGCAAAAAGTAACTGCATAGTTGCACCAAGTCAATTATCAAAAATATCATTGCAAAGCAAGACGGCAGAGAAGCTCTCGGAGCATCAGAAATTGTTTGGCTGTAATAAAAAATAATTGCTGGCCATTTTAACGGATTCATAGCAAGCCCTACAATTCTACATTCCTTTCAGACAAGAACAAATTCGACTCGATTGCAATATCGCCCTCATCTTGCAAACTTTTCCTTCAAAAATTATAAAACGCTCAAGAAATATGATTTTCATAGATAAAGTTTCAAAACTTACTTGGGGCGGGCAAACCCATTCCCATTCCGCTCATGGGCGACATAGGACTGTTGTATGGATGTGGGGAAACATATCCAAGACCAGGAACGAGAACATAAGGTGATGGAGGAAGTCTGATGTAAAACACAGGAGAGTTTCCATTGTCAAGACGCGTTCTTTTGGATTTGAGCCCAGACTCTGGAATAGTATTCCCAAAACGCTTGCCGCTCCCGTCTTTATGGCCATATTTGAGATATTCATAAGGAGGAAATGTTCTCAGGAAACGACTATTGGTTCTGGGCACTTTGACAGGCGTCGTAGCCGCTTCCGTGGGTGTACTGCAGTTTAGAAGAATACAAAGAGAAATCAGCAGAAGTGCTCCTAGACAAGCTCGTCTTCTTTCCGATAGCGCAGGAGAGCTGATCGACATCTAAAAAATGATTCAAACAAAAAATACACAACTGTGAATACTAATCGTACAAGTCTCAACACAACAATATAAAATATAACATAAAATTTCTTAGTTGCCCATGTGAAAAGAATTTATACGATGAGTGTATAAGGCGTAAGGTAGATTACCTACAGTGTTATTACATCGAGAGTTAAGTAGGGTTGTACATACTTATAATATTATTATCAGTATCATTACTAATGTTTAACACAAACTGGTATAATAAGGTAATAGTGAGAAAAAGCATCTACATATTCCATGCAGTAGGAATTGTTGTAAAACACAGACACACAGGCATGATTAAAATCACAGCTGTAGTTAAAGACCGGTACAGTAACTTATATTTGCATATTTTGTGCTGTGTATTAAACTGTTTTTTAATACGCGTTGATTTTGTTGTAATATGGAACAGAGTTTTGATTAGGATTTTCTGTGTGAATATTTCATTTCATTACAAGTTTACAATATACACCTGCTATCATCTTTTATCATCCTCTGTAATAATGTGTAATAAATTAATAACAAGAAGAAGAATAACACACGCACGGTATAAAGTTTCACTTCCTCTCCCGTCGTGTTTCTTGTCGTTTGCGTTAAGACGACTTGGTTTTTCTTGTATCATTATCGATGGGTTGATTTTGATTTAAGTAAACAAAAGCTGAACAATGGCAACCACCTTTTCGTGATCTTGTTGTAATGTAAGTTGTAAACATAATATGAGATTTCTCATACTGTTAATAAATGTTTCAAGCACATTTTATGTGTATGTAGGGTGTGGGTATGTCTTGGGCTCTTGTTTAGACAGTACACGTATAATTACAGAGTCCGTCCACTCCGTGTCAGTAAACTACTCTTAATTATGGTTATGACCGTAGCAATAAACAATTTAAACGATTCCTCACAAGAAACGGGAAACAGTCAATGCCCAAGTGTATCATTATTAAACTGTGTCTGTGTTTGTAGGCAAAGGTAAATATTATTTGCTTTATATTATTGTCAATATTTAACCTTGTACTGTACATTCTGCTCTAATTTCTAATATTGTATACAGGATGAACAAGAGTTAAGTATAACTGTAGACTTCACAATCTGATTCAGCAATTTTTAGAATTGCATTTATACAATAGAAATGCAAAAACAACGATAGATCACAACTGCATTTTGCACGTTATTATTAGTTGTATGTAGTTTACAATACAATAAAGTCAAAATTGAAATGGCATGAGTTGAATATATCCTGCATTGAATTCTCATGCATTTCGCGATATTTTATTGATAACGATCAACGATAGTCCGCTGAATTCATTCTTTATATTGTAAAAATTTAAAAAGATGTTTTAAAGCGAACAATTTTGTAGAGAAAAGAATGCTGAAGAAAAACTTATGTCGTGATTATAAAATGCAAATATACTTACATGTGTACAAAGCAGATTGCAATTGCACTACACTGTTACAAGCACTAAAAGGAAAAACTAATGCATAATTCCTCACTGAGAATACCTGCATCTTTTATGATTTTTGAATGCACCTCAGGATTTCTCCTGAAAATCACCTAAAGTCAAATTGTGTAAACATAATAACCATAGAAAGCATTTATTTTTTTGTGAGACAACTCTACTACTACCAGTAACAACGTCAGTGATAAATGCTTTAATATCTGAGATGGAAATCTCTGTATGCATTTTAGCAATTTTTTAAGTTCTCACAAAGTAACAAAAGTCTGATGAAGTGATTTAAGTGCAGGTAAGCAAATGCAGTTTCAAATTCATCAATTTGATGTTCTGTGTACGCTTAGATAGATACCAGATCGACTTTGTTTAGGATTAGCATACGTATTTAGTTGTAAATGAGGTACTTTAATTTTATGTAAGCGAAAACGTCTAGCAAATGCATTAATTCGATAATACGAATGTTAATGCAGTCTTTAAGGAGATGAGAAAGAACCTTTGAATGTTTGTATGTATTATGTCAGCACAAATCACACGAATATTCTACATAAGAGATCCAATAGTATTTTACTTTTGCCATCTCATAATCACTCATTCAAGTCGAATGATAAAGTAGCCAATCAAACAAAAAAAGTTTAAACACCCCGAGACACATACTTGAACGATGTATCAGATACTCAGAGACAGGATATCAGAGAAAAGATATCATCGCATGGAACAAGTGAAGAAGAAGTAAAAAACGTCTGCAAAACTTTTTACTTACCTCACGTCTACTTCTACAACTTGAGTGTAATTGCATTTTGCATTGTAGTGGGATACACAGTATAATGTTGAAGAGCACATGTGAGTACTTATTGGTTATACAGAATAACAAACATTATCATCGTCCCATCCTTAATTTCCTTCCTTTCTTCACTTATACGAGATTTAATCAAGATAATATTTTATATTCAATTTACGACTGTCGAGAAGAAGAATAGTTAGTCAACCTTAAATTGAATTGAATTAAATAAAATTCATTTCTTTATTTATGTCTTCGTCTATACTACAGATACATGGAATTCAAAGGTGTTACGATTTATTGGCAATCAGTGCTACCACAAGTACACGATACTTTTAGAATAGAAGTAAGTAGTACACGATCAACAACCCAAGGCGCCTTTTCTGTGATTATCACCACTATCGGTACTCCTATGACTCTTACAACTATTCCTGACTCTTCCAAATAGGAAATAATAGCCAGGTAACCGATGATGTGCCATTAATTGTACAGAAATGGGATGAATTCAATCGAACTATAACTTAAAGGTTATCTGGTCCGTTAGTGAGGTATCTCATCTCTTCTGGTTACTGGTTCTCATCTAAAAAAGTCCTTTTATATTGTTAAGTCTGTCCTTTTAGCATTCATCTCCTTTTTTCACCTGCATGCCTAACTCACTCACATCAATATTCGCACAATCTTGTCTCTTGTGCCTTTTTGACCGACCGAGAATTTTTTTATATTTTCTGTATCGATTGAAATCTTTTACTACTACGAGTATTCTCTTCTACTACAACACAGATTGACTCTTCTACTCGTTCTTTCCTTGTGGCAACATTCTGTTACATTTCTTTTCTGTTTCTAAACTACATCAACAACAACAACGTCTTTCAGGCATGCAGTAGTAGTAACACACACACACTTTTATAAACTAAAGACTACATAATTTTTAAAAGTAGTACCTATAACTAGTCGTTATTACTTCATTATACAAGTACTACCAGTATCTTTGTGCATGCATCATGCTAGCTTGTGCATGTAGTCTGATTGTACTAGAATGTAGTTATGTCCCAACATTGAATACTGAGATACATAAATACAATTTACATACATAATATTATATAATGGTATAAGTATGTTGATAAACTGCCTTGGATCAACTACTATCTGTGAGTTACGTGTGTTTTGAAATTGAACGACGACAATGTGCTCGAAAAGAACCTATTACCGAGTATTACCATTTATCCATCAAGTTAAACAACTTTGAGTCTTGAGACTGTTCACATTCTACACAATGCTCGCATTTTTGTTTTTACTTTTCATCCTACATTGTATACTTTTATAAACTTGAGTCTGTCAGAGCAGTAGCTCTCTATCAATGGATCTACTACTAACATTCAATTCAATGAGTCAAGTTCTTCTATTAAAATCATAGATCATTCCATTATCTCTGCTCTTCTCCTATCTGTCTACACACAAACAGCCCAGACTACTGTAATGGCACTACTCACAACTACTACTGCACTTTAACCATAACAAAGATACAAAGATTGTTTGCATCTTCACGTAAAGAACAATCTAGCTACTGTATAGGTACTATCGTTTCATTACTAATACACCTATATAGGTATGTGTGTAGATATTTGTCTTTTACCCTTACCTATACCTGCATGTGGAGTACCATACCACACCAACAAGTATTTAGTGTGTATCCTCTGTGTATTTACACGGGCATGGTAGAATTAAGGAAATATAAAGAGGATTAGGAGCTGAGTGCTGCTATAACACGGTAGGTAGTGTATTAAAATGGTTCGAATGTGTGCGATGTTATTATGCGATACTTGTTGTGGTTTGATATTATCAGAAGAGAGTTGGCTTATTGCTATACATTTGCCTCGCTTGGCCATCTGCCCTTGCCTTGCTTGTGGTCGGTCTCCTCGGTCAGGTCCTGCAACTTTTCATCTCACATTTTGTTTCGTACATGACTCCTCGTCTAGTTTTTGCACATGTTGTAAGTCCCGAGTGAGTGCCAGTACTAAATTTTACGTCTTACTATAATTTTGCATCCACGACTGGCAAAATGTTGATGCACTTGTGCATATAATTTTATCATTGTTGATAATGTGATGGTGAGGTATACTTATTCATAAAGATATTCTGGTAGTACTGTAAGTAATAACAGGTAATGTAATACTGCACAGGTATTCCACTCCTGCCTACCACTACTTGTAAAAGGAAAATGAAACTAAATGTCCGTCTGCATCATTATTTGCTTGTTACTAGAAATTAAGATTTACTAAACCCTTTTCTGTAGAATTCCCGGTTTTCCTAACGTCCTTGGAAGAATGGCATGCTTATTTATTGTTATGGTATGNTGTACGCAGAGTTTTGTTCTGTAGGCAATCTACATATCTTCACATTGTTTGTTAAATCCGCCTTTGTACGCCACAATAACAAAACTCAAGTAGTTTTACGTTCTGCATATTGTTCTTAAGTGCTGGTAGCAAAGATTAACGAATGTACAGACATGAGTCTTTTGCATAAGATAATGGATAATGAGAAGTCATGTAGACGTCATGTCATCATTAAATTTCTGCATTTCTGTACCTAGTCGTTGTATATATCAGAAGAAGGAATGCAAAAAAGCCATTGGAAACACAATATTATAATTCGCAAATCTCAACCTAGCCTAAACCTAACTAATATAGCCATAAATAATATTATTGAGCTTGGGAAAGGACAAGAACCTGCAAAACCTTAGCAAAACTCTTTCTACCAACAACAACACACATCATGGCATGGAATGAACGCATCAAAAACATTGCAGTTTTTTAGAAACATTACTTACGCTTGTTGTATCATACACTACCATAGTGTCTCTATAAAGCAATTTTCTGTTTTGCAAATTAAACTGTTTCGTATACCTATAGCCTATAGGATACAGTACAATAATGTGGCTAGGAGGCTGCGAAAGTATGGTCGTACAACTACAAAGAAAAACTGAAAATAAAAGTAAAAGGATTTAAAAAGTTTATATCATCCGTATAACTGGTAGGTAGACGTTATTTATTGTATGATTACTAGTTAGGTACGTGGATACCTATATGTATGTGCATGCCTGGTAATAGAAGTGGTCTGAATATGAATTGTGATATTTTATAGCTCGGCTATTACACAGGTACCTACTTACCTCTCTATTATCTACAATAGGTACCTGTACAGTATGTTATGTTATTTTTCTGCGGCCTTTCCTCACAAAGTGGCCACAGAGTTGTAAAATGAATTAAAATCCAGATGTGATGAGGCTGGTACATTAGCATTAGTAAATCTTCTTCTTCCTAAGGAATCAACAGTAATTAGGTGGGCTGATACAACTTTTATCTCTTATTTTGTCTTGTGGTCGCATTTTGATATCATGTTGCAATGAGCAACGGATTTCAGGAAAGGGGAAGAGAGGCAAATGACTTAATGCACTTGAAATGCTATGTCGGTCTTTTCAGAAATGCATTTTTCCTTAATACAATGTTTATTCCTTTAAAGGAGCGCACAAGAAGGAAATCTAGCGTTGAACTTTCAGTAGTATGGTGCATGCAACGACATTCAAAAACCGGTAGCTTTGTAAAAATGTAAACCTACACGGTATCATAAGATACAAAAGGCAAGACTTTGATGAACACAACGATTGATTTCATTTTCTTATCATCGACATTTCACTAAACGATAGTGAGAGCCTCAAAAAGGAACAAAATCAATGTATTATAGTTTTATGGAGGAAGTATAACTGCAAAAACGGGTGTTCTTGCAAGTTTAACCAACATAATTATTTGTTGCAATTTTGTATCAGGATGTATCAAGAAAATCAAGATAGAATGTTGATACAGTTGAAAGAAAAATAGACGTGAATTTACGTTTGCTCTTAATTCGACTTCTTACTAGAGTAAACTTCACAAAATCTTCATCCTGAATGAAATTACAGAGATTTACGTTCCGTCGCTTTAAACTTTAAACTAATCAAAGTCATTGTTGGCTGAGAGCAATTCGCTTCCATTTTTCCTTCACAATTGGATTAAAAGAAAGCAAAGCAGATGAAATTGCATTCACAATCTCCACCCTTTAAATTGCGTTTAAATTTCTGCTTCTTTTCTTCATTCCTATGCGTCTTTGTTAATTATTGGAGAGGTCGGTCATCCATCGCTGCTAGCAAAGAAATAAACCACCAGCAATCACAAAGCCAATTTATTGCTAACTGACCTATCGTCGGTGTTCAGATGCCATGAAATTTTGACCTTTCAATTTGTCTTTGTCTCAGGAAGAATATATATATAATATAAATACAAATATAGCAAACAATTACGAGCAGTAAAGCAATTACTTTTTCTTAAATACCTCAGTCAGACTCAGATGTCCATCACTTTACGATTTCCGTGCCAAATTTTTTTGTTTTGAACTTATTATATCTCTCCACTTATTTCAAGATGTATTGCATGATAAGAAGTATACACTGGTGTATTTGTATATTGACACAATACACTGGTAATAACTTCCCTTATATAATTTATTATGTTCTTCACAGTGTATCAGAACACGCAATGTTTTGGCACATTTTTTCCTTGCATTTATTGCCAGCAACACGTCAATAGCATGCCATAACATTTAGAGCTAACCGAAAAAGAGTTAACCACGTATCTCACAGTGAAATAATTCAGACCTCACACCTCTGTTACATGTAACGCAGTATAATATCAGTGAGTACATCCAGATTTTACTGTGATGCAACAATATATTACTCACAAGGGCAAGAAAACCAAATAGTAGTTATAGATTACACGAGTAAGGAGTATTTCAATAGACAATAATAGCTTATCTCAATTGTTAAGCGAAAAATCCTTGACTTTGTTATGCTTCTTGCTGTAGTAAATAATAAATGTATTTTCAGTATTTTGTACAAGCTTGTAGTTATTGTTGGTGTAACGTTAGATCTATAGAAGAAAGAGATATGCGTAGGTTTGGGATGAGTTGAACTCAATTTGTTAAAATTGTTTCGGAGATGAGTTGTAATTCATAATACATATCCACAATACATCGGTAGTACTTTAATTCCCTCGTAAGCTCATAAATCACAAAACCTGTCTTGTGCTTTGTGGCTTTTCTTTCATTCGTTCACTAATTTCTTTATCAGGATGGAATTGATGCCAGTTTAAATTC
Source organism: Pogonognathellus flavescens (assembly GCA_019776165.1). Taxonomy (NCBI): domain Eukaryota; kingdom Metazoa; phylum Arthropoda; class Collembola; order Entomobryomorpha; family Tomoceridae; genus Pogonognathellus; species Pogonognathellus flavescens. The sequence continues at coordinate 38,449 of JABASD010001528.1, forward strand.
TCACTTGTGCGGTATGGCATGTCTTTTCACATTACAGACAAACCTTGCTGATGCATGAGTCTCATAGTCTTGTGCTTATCTAATCTTCAAGTGTGCAATGTCCTATCGTGTGGGGTTATTGTTTTTAAACTTTTATCATTTTTTACAATTACTCATTTAATACTTACTTATTGTGATAACTACATCCCCAACATTCTCAAAAGCATTCCATCA
>JABASD010001529.1:0-38642 GCA_019776165.1 Pogonognathellus flavescens
CCAGAAAAACGAACAACCCCTTTTTTCAGAATCTAAGGGGAGGCTGAAGCCCGGTGAGTATATACGTAGTTACGTCACTGAGGTCAATAAGTATTTATATTATAACCTCATTTCTTCGTAAAGAAATCATTTCTTATTTGATAAATAAATAGACGTCGTGTTATTATTACTGATAAAATATTATTCAAAAATTTTCGAAAAACCGGTGGAAATATGGCCGAACAACTTTGCGAGAAAACCAAATAAACTCTTTTAAAATGGCTGGATTAGGCTTTACGTAAAGGCGCTCTAACGTTTGTTGTGTACATGATGTAAATATCGTCTTTATGGGGTAGAAATGAAAGTAAATTCAGTGTAATATTTGACCAATTTGTTAATAAATTACGAATGTTTTAATTTTGACCAAAAATATTGTTTCATTATATTTGAAGCCCAAGCCTGTTCTAGCAAGCTGTTTGGATCCAACATAATAATCATATTATGGGTTCTTCCGATAAAAATACAGCAGAGCTCTGGATGCACCTAATTAAATAGTTTATTAATAATTTATCACCAAACAAGCATCTATATGGCAATGCGTAGAAATGGGAAATTGTTTTACCAATGAATTTTCAGGATAAAGGATATGAAGACCGAAGGCCACATTCTAGACCAAATAATACCTCCAGGGCATGCCAACCAAACCTTCACTTTAAGGGATGTAAAGCAACATAAATTGAAGTGCAATGCAATCTCTAAGAAATTGTAGTGGGATTAACACGTCATCCCATCTTACAGCTGACACGAGAACACTTCAACAATTTTTCAATACACAATACAATATGACTCTATAAATTTTAATAGATTCGCCAAAATCGCAATCAAGCTAAATTATTACCATTCAAAAATAAGTTTACTATTTTATTAGAGTGAAAGGTTGCAAACTGTTCTTCCTTTTATCGTGAAACCTGAATAAGAGTAAAAATGAATTGCACAGTCGCAGCGGATGAAGTTTTCACAACTGAAGAGCTAGTTCGAAATTGTAAAAGCAGGTATTTAACAATTCAAAGTGCTTGCATAGACATTTATTCAGTAACGACATTTTACGAACTAAAATCTGTTTAACCTGTTCTTCTGGTGTTATTTAGACTTTGCTAATGTAGTTGCCCTGGGAGGACTGTTAGTTGGTATATCGAGTTGCACTGGTAATAATATTTAATTTATTATGCTGTCACAGGGATGCATTTTTATGATAAAAATACTGTCTCATGGGGGCATTTTATATCGAAATCATTTTATTTGATTTCCAACAAATATAACTGAAATGACACTAATGAATGAATAAATGAACAAAAACAAAGCACATAACTGAAATTACAAATATAACAATATTCAGTCATGTTTTTTAGAATTTTATATGCAGATATTCCAAATAGGGCGAATTTTAACAATTCTGTCACCGGGAGTTCCTTCTTCGTTGTTCGAGAAGTGACGATATTTTAAAATCTCAAAATACCTATCCGAAGTTAAGATTTTAGGTATTATTTGACACTTCAATAAAGGATCTTTTGACCAGTAGTGCTCCTGTTGAGGTTTCTTGTTGATTCCCATCAATATTCTAATAGTCAAAAATTTAATGAATTCATGGAGCTCAATATTCTTGAAACTTTGCATTCTTCGTGGTAATGTTCCTTTAATGTTCCTGTTCTCTTGAATAAACTTCTCTGCATATCGATTAGATTTAGTAATGCAAAGGTTTAATGCATTTAACGGGAATGTAATTTGAAAGCACTTCAATTCATTCATCTCATCATTAGTTGCGAAAATCCAGCCAGCGTTTCTTGAGTCAAATTCTATGGGTGAGGTTTGGTGATTCGTTACGGCAGTCCAGTTCCAGTTTAAAGTAGTTTTCTTCGACATCTGTATTTTCATCGTCTGACTCAGGATCAGCTATTATTTGCTCAAATTCTACGTAATATAATTCATTTCAGTGAATACATGTGGCCAACTTTAATAATTGTATTATACTTTCAATAAAATTACTTTCGTTGAAAATTAGTATTGTGAGATTACCTTCGGAATTTATGTCCAAATAATATTCGAGGCTACTCACGGAAAACTCACTATCTTCTCCTAGCCCTCGTAACATACTGGACAAAGTTTCACTGTCAGTATCGTCACTCGAAGAGCTAGTGCACCCACTACCATTGTCAATGTCGCTATCACTGTCCATGTTTGGTTCCTTAATATCCTTAATATAATACTATTTCCGGTTGTGTAGGAAGCTGTTGTATTAAGTTATTACCAAGCTAAAAGAATTTGAATATCAACAATAACGAAATGAAATACCTCATAAATTAAAGCAAAATGCTGATTTTATAAAATCAAACTGAAAATGACAATAGTTATCCTCCCAGACGAACGCATTCGACCTATCGCATGACATACGTTATTCACCCATGGAAACGCATGAAGTTTTCGATTGACATACGTCAGTCGCCCAGGTGTGGGATTAATTATTTCGGATAACATATGTTATCCTCCCAGGAGAAGGCTTGATAATTTGAAATGACTTTAGTCGGTCTCCCTGGAGAACAGGTTAAATCTTATACACAATCTGAAAAAGTATCAGTTTGAATTTAGTGTACAATTTTAATATTGATGAGAATTATTTATTTTGAATTTTGTATCCATAACACAGGAAATGCTGGGTTAATCTTTACAAACTAAATGCCGGAAAAATTAACTGTTGGAAAAAGGGGCCACGACAAACTGTAGAAAGTGATTCTGCAAAAAGATCCTCTCTTAATTTCGATTCTGGATTACCTCTTCTTCCGGACTCATCCGAAGACAGTTATTCCACCGCCAAAAAAACTCCCCAGCAAAATTCGATCAGTTGTGAACAGACGACGCTTGCAATTAAAAGTGAGATTCTCGGACAAATTTTGAAATCAGGTACGACAGGTTTAGTTTCTTCTTTACATAGTTCGGCAGGAGAGGGACCGTACAAATGTGCAATTTGTGAAACAACTTTCTTGACTAATAAATATTTCCAAAAACAGACACATAAAAGCCAGCACTAAAAGTCGCCTATACGAATGTAATTTCTGTGTTTGCAAATTTGATGATAAATGTAGATACTCTGACGTCCCACATAAAAGGCGCTCACTCTGGCAAAAAACAGCACCAATGTTCGATTTGCCAAAAATACTTTGCAAGCAAACAATATCGTAATCAACACGTCAGACGAATTCATACAAAAGAAAAGACACTTGTGTGTACTACATGTGGCAAAGCTTTTGTTACTTCCGGAGAATTAATGGTGCACATGAGAAGTCATACAGGGGAAAAGCCATACAAGTGTTCATTGTGTCACAAACAGCTTGCACACAATATTAGTCTGGAAGAACATATTGCGTCACTTCACACTGGCGAAAAACCATTCAAATGTACTTACTGTGAAAAGTCCTGTCATTCTCGCAAACGTATGACTCAACATATTGCTTATCATCACACTAAAATCAAAATTAAAAATCATATTTGCTTCATTTGTGATAAAACTTTTTATTCTTTTTCGAAATTAAACGTTCACATACGGACACATACTGGAGAAAAACCATACAAGTGTGATATATGCTCAAAACAGTTTCCTTTTCCTACTTCCTGCAGGCTTAAAAAACATAATAATATCCATAAAGAGTTATCGTATCAATGTTCAATGTGTCCAAAAAGATTTACTTCCGAAGTTTCCCGGACCAAACATTTAAATCGCCATAATCAGTCGTGGAAATGTGATGTATGCTTGAAAGAGTTTCCTACTCATTATAGGTTGAAAATGCATTATAATGTCCATACTCATTTAAGAACTTACAAGTGTGGTTTTTGCGATTACGAAACTTACACACCCGATTGTCTATATTCCCATAAATTTAAACACCATAATGTGAAAGAAAAATCTCATTGTTGTTTGATGTGTGAGAAACGTTTTCATAAGCCCTATGATTTATTCTGTCACATTCGGACTCATTTGCGGGAAAAACCATTCAAATGTGGTGAATGCGGCAAGAGATTTTTTTACAGGAGCAATGTACAAAAACACATCCGCGCCGTTCACAAGAAAGGATTTTCTGACAGTGGCGATGCACAGCACTATATTCGAAAAGTTCACAAAAAAGAAAAACCATTCGGTTGTTCAGTATGTTCAAAAACCTTTTCAAATGGAGACTATTTAAAGTGTCATATGATGATTCATTCTGGGAAAAACCCGTTCAAGTGCTCATTTTGTGAAAAATCATGTTCTACAAGGGGATCTCTTAACCTACATTTACGAGTGCACACAAGAGAAAAACCTCACTTTTGCAGCATCTGCGACAAAAGTTTTTCTCAGGCAAGTCATCTTTCTTCGCACGTGCTTACACATACTGGAGAAAAACCACACTCTTGCAGCATCTGCGACAAAAGTTTTTCTCAGGCGGGTCATCTATCTTCGCACGTGCTTAAACATACTGGAGAAAAACCACACATTTGTCAATTTTGCCAGAAACGGTTTCCTCGTTCGGCATCACTTCGACGTCATGTTAAAGTTGTGCATATGATGATTCATTCTGGGGAAAACCTATTCAAGTGCACATTTTGTGAAAAATCATTTTCAGCAATGGATAAAGTTAACCGACACTTACGAGTCCACACACAAGAAAAACCTTACACTTGCAACATCTGCGACAAAAGTTTTTCTCAGGATGGTCAGCTATCTTCACATGTGCTTACACATACTGGAGAAAAACCACACATTTGTCAATTTTGCCAGAAACGGTTTCCTCGTTCGGCATCACTTCGACGTCATGTTAAAGTTGGGCATATGAAAGAAAAGTGAAAAATAGCCTTTTTCTTGTACAGTGCGATCCAAAAATTATTAAACAAAACATTTTTTCTAATACGAGTAATTTAGTTATAAACAGAAGCAATTTTCTAACTTACTATTATAATGCAGTGAAGTTACTGTACGCTTTTAGTTAGTCTTTCTGTCTGTAGGTCTGTCTGTGAGTCTGTGTATGTACAATATCGGGCAAACTGTAAATGTGGACCCAAATTTTTAAAAATTGTTGTTTGAATATTACGAGAAATGAAAATTTGTGTTTTTAAATATATGTTGTCCACGGAGTTATACTGATATAAACACAGTGCCACAGTTGACATTAGGATGTCATTGTCAATGTGACAGTGTCATAGTTCAAAATACAGTTTCAATGTTTGACACCGTTCCTTCCTGATAGTTTTAGCAGGTTAAGAAAGGGCATTAAATTAAAATTATACAAGATTCGGCCAGTTCAAGCTTCAAATGGTATCAATGCGTCATTTTGTGAAATGAACTTATAAAATTTTCGACACATCACACGACAATAAGTTGTGTTAATGAATACATAATTTACAAATTTCACAACAAATGGTAAAATCATAATATTTAACAGTACTTTCTGAGTAATTTTCATTGTTTTATATACATTCAGATATTATAAAAAAAGTAATGAATAATACTCATAGTATATATAAGCAGTATGAAAATAGTAATAGTCAATCGGGTATTAAATAAATTTATATGAATGATTCATAATTCATTGTATACAAACCTAGGCCGTCTCATACTGAAAAGTGTGTTGTTGCGTTGAACTATTTTTGAAAAAGACATCACGTAAAAAATTGTGTTCTTCAATGCACAATGCATTATGCATATTACATTTTACAAAGTTAGCATCCTAATAACAGTCTAGTCATGTTGTGTACATAACACTATTCGAAATTTAAAATGTTGTAAAAATGAAGCCGAAGCAGCCTTTAATATTTCGCCCATTTGTAATTAATAAATTACGATTAATTATGTTTTACTTTGATAAACAATTATGTGTTTAGCACATTGTAAGCCCACACCAATTCCGGTGGGCTTCTGGGATCCGACATATTATGATATTGTTATTGTTATGATATAGAATGTTCATATCCCAAACTAGATGGATGGAAGGATGGATTTGAAGGTCACATTCCAGACAAAATAATAATTATACTACCTCCTATACCTACCAAACCTGTACAATAAGTTGTGTGGTATAAAGCAAAGGAAAATACAGTCCTACAGAAGTTGCATCGGGATGAAATGAACATCTTATTCCAATCTTATGTCTTACAGCTGACTAAAACACATTTTAAACAATTTGTCAGTTTGCTTTAATAGATTCATTCAAAGACGTAAAATTTTGTTTTGGTGATATAGCTGAAATGTAATTTATACCTTTATTTTTAACTGTGGGCAACCGAACCAAACCTGATTTACAATTTTGACTGCGACAGTGAGTGAAAAGGCGTATTCAGCTCTACATTACAAACACATTATATACTCATCCAATAATAGGAATCAGGGATAATATGAAAATGACAGTAGCTGGAGATAAAATAAGTTATTCCACTGAAAATCACTTCTATTGAATTGCAAAACTAGGTAAGGATTCACCTTTTCAGAAATCAACCACCCTTACAATTAACCTATTTTGTGCATTTAAATTAAAAGTTGGCTAATAAGTCTTGCATTTCTTTACGATATTTATTAATTTTACGTGCAAGTCTTATAATAAGTATAATTTCATCATTTAGGAAAAGTAGTGTTTGTGTATGGAAAATTAATACCCAAATTATTAATTGGTGGACGAAAAATGGACGATCACCAAATCAAGAAAAATATCCTCAAAACTGAAACAGTACAATAATAGAAGAATTAATTCAAAATTGTAAAATAAGGTAAATGCTTAAACATCAGAGAGTTAATATAAAATTTACACATATTTTGTTTGCAAATTAATACTATTATTATAAGTCCACACAACACATATACTACATGTTTGTCGTTATTTCAATTCACAGGAAATACAAAATGTCCGTCTTTGTAAGTTAACTGAACAAACTATTAACTGATGGAAATGTGGACAAATAAAAATGCTAAAAAAAATGATGCAGAAAGTATTGCATTTGATATAGACCAGGAAGTTTACCGTGAAGTTTTTTTAAATACCTCTAACGAAACTTTCTCACAACATCAAAATGAATCCATTCGTAAATACGAGTGTAAGGCGTGTGGAAAATTATTCTTAAATTTTGTGGGTTTAGTTTTGCATCTTCGTATTCACCCGGAAATGAAACCTTACAAATGTACTATTTGTGACGAAATGTTGGCCTTTTTCAAAGATAAAACACGGCACGGTGGGGGAAATCGACCATACAAATATTCATTGTGCGAAACAAAACTTGGAAGCAGATCGGCAACAAATAGTCATCAAAAATTTGTTCCCTGTGAAGAAAAACAATACAAATGTTCGATGTGTGAAAAAATATTTGCACGGAAATCTCATCGAGATAGACACATAAGAACTCACACTAAACAAAGGCCTTACAAATGTACAATGTACTCAAAACAATTCGTGTACAATTCTAATCTAAAAAACGGCATGACGACTCACACTGGAGAAAAATCCTTCAAATGTAACTGTTGTGAAAATATGTTTTCTTCTAGCGGAGATAGAAATCGTCATGTTGCAAGACATCATACGAAAGTTAAAAATCATTTTTTTTCATTCTGTAATCAGATTTTCTATACTTCCTATGAATTAACCCGTCACATTCAGACTCATACTGGAGAAAAACCATATAAATACGATGTGTCCAAAACAATTTGCTTCCTCGCAAAATTTTAAAGAACATAAAAACACTAATGTTAAAAATTTTGAATTTAAATGCCCTATGTGCTGCAAAAGATTTTCAACAAAACGAATTCTTAGAGCACATTTAAATAAGCATACCAAATTGAGGTCCTACAAATGCCCTTTTTGTGACTACACAAGTTTTAGTTGCCTAAGTCTGTATTCCCACAAAATTTGGCATCACAATGTAAAAGAAAAACAACTGCAAAGTATATTTCAAAATGTTCTTCAATCTTAAAGAGCGTTTGACATTACACCGTAAGGTTAATGTGAATAAAAAATGATGTAGCATTGTTGGTAATAGTGGTAAACATATTCTTACGTAAAACATTCTAAAAGAAACCATTGTCCAAGGGTTTTGGGTTTTTGTGTAGTTCCTTGCGCGATACATATAAAACTATAAGTCCCTCATTTACATTTACTGGAATGCAAATAAAATTGATGTATTTAGTTGTTTGTAGCTTTATTCCGCCAACAATTACTTGAAAAAGAATTTAATTATCATAAAAAAAACTTTTAAGCTTAAACTTGCAATGATTCTAGAGGGTGAGTTCCTAAAGTCGGATCAAGGAAAAATCGAAGATGGTATTAGCGCCAAATTTTTTTTCGCAATTTCTAAATTTTGTTTTTGCATTTTTGAATTTGTTCGCATGTGTAATATGAAATTGGCTATTCAAAACGCTATTTTGTTCTACTTTACAAATTTGACCTCTGCAAAGGGTCATAGGTCACATGTCCAAATGGTGACGAAATGTACAGTGTGACGCATCATTTAACATCTCCTAGCTTCAGAAAATACAACTGTGCAATAACTTTTGCATAATATGATCACTTTGATGACATGAGCATTTTCTATAGCAAATTTACTGTAAACTCGCTAAGTAATTGTTATAGTCGATAGTCGTATCATAGAATGACAATCGGGACTTTTGACATATCTGTAACAACCACGACGTTTACAGCTACAATGTCCATGTATAGCAGATCACATAAAGAAATATTATGCCTCTAAGACAAAACTATTAAACCTTTTTAATAAATGCGGAGAAGCTAAATAAGTGGCAGTCCCTTATAAGTTCGAGCGGGATGAGCAAGTCTCCTTCAAAGTCTTACAGCTGAAAATAATATTGTGTTATGTACCTTTCAATATTCACCCTATTGATCCCGTTAATTAAGACTTGGTTAAATTCAGTTTTTCAATCGATTAATTAATTTTTCCTTTCTACACACGCATACAAAATTAAAGTGCGCATCAAATTAATTGCTTCTCTTTTAAACTCACAAACTGCGAGTGAATTCCAATCTAAAACTGCTACTGGGAATACCAGGACGAAAATTAAATGTATAATACAGTGCAAGGCGATAAAATTAGCATTACAAATGAGGATTTTATAAGAAACTGTGAAACCAGGTATTTATTAAAGCATTGAAAGATAACAATACAATTGTACAATATTTAATAAGTTAACTAAAGATGCGTTAAAATTACATCAGTGTTTGTAATAAAATGATTGAAAGGATTGAACGCTTCAGGGTTGATATGTACGTCTACAAATTGAACACTTTAATAATAAATTATTTATTCACCACGCAGGAAATGCAGAGTTAATCTTTGGAAGCTAAATCCCAAGACAGTTAACTTGTGGCGTGAAGGAGAAACACGTGCAGAAAATATCTCTACAGAAGAATCTGTTTGTAAAAATGACGCATTAGATTGCTTCCCTGAAATATCCGGGCATAATATCTCCAGTGAAGAAAAATTCAAAACTTTCCGACAAGATAAATTCTTTGGTAATCAGAATAATAAAGTTAAATGTGAATCCAACGGACAAAAATTAACAAGTGCGACAGGGTTAGTTCCTCGTTTACGTATTCACACAGGAGAAAAACCTTACAAATGTCCAGTGTGTGAAAAACGCTTTTCGACTAACGCTTACAAAAACCGGCACCTTGAAACTCACAATGAACATCAACCATACCAATGTAAATCCTGTTCCTCCAGATTTAAAGATAAATGTGCTCTGAAGTCCCACGTAAAGAGAATTCACTCAGACAAAAAACCAGATCAATGTTCGTTCTGTAAAAAAAGTTATGCAAGCAAAGAAAATCTTTTTCATCACGTCAGAAGAGCTCATACAAAAGAAAAGAATTATGTGTGTTCTTTTTGTAACAAAGATTTTGCTACTACTATGGATTTAAATTCACACATGAGAAGTCACACAGGGGAAAAGCCATACAAATGTTCATTGTGTTTCAAATTATTTGCGTACACTGGTCACCTTAAATATCACATTGCGGCATTTCACACTGGCGAAAAACCATTCAAATGTACTTACTGTGAAAAGTCCTTTTCTGCTCGTAGCAATATGATTGACCATATTGCGAGACAACACACGAAAATAAAAAATCACAATTGTACCATGTGTGATAAAACTTTTTATTCGTTCTCAGATCTACGGGTTCACATGTCCCTGCATACTGGAGAGAAACCACACAAATGTGATATATGTCTAAAACAGTTCGCTACTTCAAACAGGCTCAAAGCCCATAAAATTGCCCATATTGAAGAGTTGGCGTATACTCCATACAAGTGTGATTTATGCCCGAAACAGTTTCCTACTGCTGCTAGACTTAAAAGCCATAAAAACGTCCATAAAGAATTGGCATTTGAATGTCCAAGGTGCCCCAAACGATTTGCTTGCAAAGCGTACCTTGCAAAGCATTTAAATCTCCATACTCGTACAAAAATTTATAAATGTTGTTTTTGCGATTTTGAAAGTTACGCATCCGCTTATGTATACTCCCACAAACTTACACATCATGATGTGAAAGAAAAATCTCATGGCTGTTCAATGTGCGACAAACGTTTTCACTCGACACACAAATTATCCACTCACATGGTGCGCCATTTAGGTGAAAAACCATGCAAATGTGATGAATGCGGCAAGAGATTTTCTGCCACTGGCGATCTGCAACAACATATTCGCTCCGTTCACAAAAAAGAAAAACCATTCGGTTGTTCAGTATGCTCAAAACACTGTTCAACTGGAGGCGATCTAAAACGTCACATGGTGGTCCATTCTAAGGAAAAACCTTTTGAGTGCTCATTTTGTGAAAAAGCATTTTCAGATAAAGATAAAGTTAGACGACATTTACGAGTTCACACTCAAGAAAAACCTCACTCCTGCAGCTTGTGCGGTAGAAGTTTTGCTGAGGCAGTTAATTTATCACAACACATGGGTACGCATACTGGAGAAAAACCACACAAGTGTCAACTTTGTCAGAAATATTTTGCCATTCCGAGTACACTTCGACGCCATGTTAAGGTTGTGCATATGAAAGACAAATTAAAGTGACGCTTACTCTTCTTGTACAGAGCCGCCGGTGGAAAAAGCAATTTTTTCCCTGGGATCCAGATGTTGCCCAAAAATTTCCATACTGTTGACTCTCAAATTTCCTTCAGTACATAAGCCCAAATATTGAACCGTTTTGCATTTACGTATATATGATGATACAATGAATTGAAATATAATTATTATGTAATTTATCGAAACATACATGGCGGATGTAATGCTTTATTTGATTCCAAATTCACGTATTCTTCAAATTATGATTACATTACGGTAGCTTATCATACAACACAATTCATTCACATTTTACAATCACATATTCATTGACATCTCTTTAACCTAATTCAAAATCATTATCTTTTACCGCTGTTTTTACAGTTTGTATTTTGTATGGGATATGTATGTATTTTACATGTGGAATAAATATGCTTCAATTTATCGTAATTAATATAGGCTATCATCCAGTGTTGTTAAATAGTAATGTTACATAAGTGATTAAGTTTACGAGGTGATTTAAGTTCTTTTTACTTAATACTAAGTAATAATGCTAGCACTCCTCCAAGCAAAGCGGTCAGAGACATTCCAACAATCTTGCAAGTTTTATTCTTGATTTCACGAGATGGTGGTTTGGCATCAGCATTACAATTATCCGTTTTACAAAGACAAAGCTGGTATATAGTATACTCCCCCTTTTTAAAATTTGACATCCGGTCATCTTCACATAATTTGCGCCATTAAAGATTGAATTTTGATATCTTGAATCCGGATTTATACAGTCACTACTTGTTAACTTGCCTTCATTCAAGAACCATTTGACGCAGTGCTTGTTTGGCATCTTTGGTGGGATCAATAAAAAATAAAATGAATACTATCAGATACATATTATGATTAGCTTGCAAAATTGTTGAGATAGCAGAAGTAACAATTACTTAAATATAATGCATTAATGTGTAAATTATTTTAATTGGACGGCCAATGAGATGATGCTTACTTTTACATCTTTGTCCTTTCATCCCACTGAGAGTAAGACAATCTGCTGGTTTACTTCCATAGGAAGGAATTTCGGTATTACATCGATAGCACATCAGTGCTGCAATTCAAAGCATGAGTATTGTAAAATTGTGTTAAAAAATACACCCATTGCATCATACGTCTCAGCAATAACGAAATATCTATTCTCCTCGGAATCAACAAAATTTTCAAACTCAATGCACGACAACAAGTAATAAAAATACTTCTTACCCCCTGTGGATGTGAGCAGAGGGATGAAAAAGGCTAGCTAAATGATAACGAACTTCATCTTCACAGACGTAGCGTAGTCCTGATTGGTTTAAGGTCCGGCAAGTGGTATTCGCACTTTTCAGAGCTAAACGGTGATATGCCATAGATATGCTCTATCATAAAGTACTCTTTCGTTTTTTCGAAAAAGTGTCAACTGTAGAAAAATATCATATAGTCTTAAGACTATTTCATTTAATTGTAAACTGGTAAAAATTATTAAAAATTTAGCACAAAGGGCAACAACGTGCTTTGGAACGGCACATACAATCAATATGTATAATAATAATAAATACGATGACCTTCCCTCAGAGATTAAAACTGAATACAAAAAGTATCCGGCGTTTGAAACTGTGGCGAACAAGGAGAGATGTCCCTGTCCCAAATTACCAACAGCTGCTCCCCCAGAAATTGCAACTCGACCTCCTTTGGAAGTAAGAAACAGAATAATGAAAGAAACAGCAAATACGATGAAAGGGAATAATAATAATTTGAATTTGGACTGAATACTTAGACGGTCGTCGGTCTCACGCTGTGCAGATGTTGATCGCTTGGGTTATTCTCGTTCCACTCTCAACGTTCTCCGCCAGATATTTCTAGGAAACGTATTCCAACGTATGTTGTGCAGTAACTTGCACGTTTTCAAATTCATTTCGTGATGACTCATTTGTTTTGTTGTTTATTATTATGTTTTCTTCCTGCAGGAGTTTTGGTGGTTTGCAATTCATGTTCTGTATTCCTTTACGGCCTTCATATTCATGATGGGTGGCATTAACGCTTTAGAAATTAAAAAGGAGTACCCAGCAGGAGTGTGGGTGACCAACGCTTATATTCATGTCATTCTTGGCTCCGTCACTATTGCCATTTATTACCTCCATTTGTAACTTGGTTTCGCGCTGGCTTCTTCAAATTCGTCTCATTTAAATTCTGCTAGATTGGATGTTTGGGTGGATCGAGTATATGATGGCTGGTAATTTTAATTGTGATTTTGTCGACTAATTGTGTGATTTTGTGCATAATATGCAAACTATATATCCAATGTCAAAATCTAATTTGCTTTAACCTTTAAATATTAAATGTATGTACTATGTACGAAATGACGAAATGCTGTTTTTGCTAGTGGCGAAAATTTTGATAAAACTGCATCGATGCCTCAGGGGTTAATGCCTTGTGAAGAAATGAACCTGCATTATACGTTCTTGGCATTTCAAGTTATTGTCATCATCGGAATGGAGGTAAACACAGGCGTGGAAAAAATTCCGAGCGCTCACGGGTGCCAAAACCGGGAATGAAATTCCCGGCTCAATAAATGTACGAAAAATCGCTCGGTTAATGCGCTAATATGCGGAAAACACACGGTGATGTGCAACTGGCGCCCTTGGGGAGCCAATGGCGCTAGCTCACCGACCAGGAATATGATTCCTGCAGTCCCGAATTTTTTCCAGGCCCGGGTAAACGTATCTTCATGTTGAATTTTCTTTGATGGTGTATATTGTAATTTTTTTAAACATTGCATTTCTTTTATTTTCGAGGTTCAAGCGCGTCTTGCGGATAGTAGACTGAAACTGAACCCGAAAAGGTCGTATTTGCCTCCTCCAGTAATTAGAGTATTTGTAAAAATGCACCCGTAATACCCTTCGGCTATTTCTTCTTGTCAATTTACTCAAATCAACCAAAATATGCATTATTTTTATGCAAATAATTTTCTTTTTGATTTTTTGTAGTGGGGTCCTTTCAGAAAGTTTGTGGTATTGATAGCTTGATTTGCTTGGGAATGTATGATGGACTTCATTATATTATATCATTACCCGCTACCCGGCAATAAGCATAGTTGCATTCAGAAGACCAAAGTTGGTCAAGGTGAAGAAGAGTTATAAAATGATTTACCTGAAACAACGAGTTTGATAAGTTTTTGCCATTTGTGACCCCCCCCCCCTAAATGGCAATCCTAGTTACGCGCCTGATGTAGCGTAATACAACGTTGTATGTTATAGTTCTACAAAAAGGTTAGAAATGTGTATTCAGGATAAAGGATCTGAAAGGGCTCACATTCTAGAGAAAGTAATATCCCCAGGGCATACCTTCTTAATAAATGTGGGACAGCAGAGTAAGAAGTTGTTTGACAACAATTGTAGCGGGACGAAAGAGTCTTACAGTATTACAGCTGCGAAGGACGCATCTAAATATTGAATATTTATTCTATTGTGTTGATAAAGTAGATTCTGTTAAAAAGTTGCAAAATTCAATTTTAGTGATAATATATGTAATTATTTCCAATCGGTTAACACAAATTAAATATTAGATTATACTTTTAATTGAGTTTAAACCAAAATTGAGCTTAATTTAATAAACTGTTCGTCATTCAAGCAGAATGAGAGCTACTAGGAATTGTAAAGTGGCTGTTAAAAGAATAATTATTACAACTGAACAGTATATTCGATATTGTGAAAACAGGTATTTATCCATTCAAAAAAATCACTTAACATTAATCAACCTTAACAATTTATTTTACAAATCAAACTAATATAATTGTTGTACTTAAACTCTAATATTGAAAATATTATGTAGATAAGTTTACGTATTCATTAAAAATTATTTATTGTTCATACAGGAAAGTTAAAGTTAGTCTTTCGAAACTAACTGCTGAAACAATTAACTACTGGAGAAAAGGACAACCGCAAAGCCTGGCAAATGATTTTACACAAATATCTGGATTTGACGATGATGAATTGCATATTTCCCCGCACTCAGACGAGAACAGTTTTTCCACTGCCAAAAAAATAGAAACTACACAAAAAATTAAAACCAGTGTTAGTCTGAGACGGACTTTTGAATGTGAGTTCTGCGGAAAAAAATTATCAGATGCGACAGAGTTAATTTCTCATTTACGTATTCACACAGGAGAAAAACGTTACAAATGTCCCGTGTGTGAGAAAAGTTTTTCGACTAACGCTTACAGAAACCGACACCTTGAAACTCACAATGAACATCAACCATACGAATGTAAATTCTGTGCTTCCAGATTTCAGGATAAATGTGCTCTGAAGTCCCACGTAAAAAGTATTCACTCAGGCCAAAACCCAAAACAATGTTCGTTCTGTGAAAAAAGTTTTTCAACCAAACGACAGCTTGATCACCACGTCAGAAGAGTTCATACAAAAGAAAAGCCATATGTGTGCTCGTTTTGTGGCAAACATTTTCCTCTCTTCTTAGATTTAAATTCACACATGAGAAGTCACACAGGGGAAAAGCCATACAAATGTTCATTGTGTTCCAAATTGTTTGCATACAATCATAGTCTTAAATATCACATTGCGGCATTTCACACTGGCGAAAAACCATTCAAATGTACTTACTGTGAAAAGTCCTTTTCTGCTCGTGGCAATATGACTGACCATATTGCGAGAAATCACACCAAAATAAAAAATCACACTTGCTCCATGTGTGATAAAACTTTCTATTCTTACACAGAATTACGTCTTCACCTGCAGAATCATACTGGAGAGAAACCCTACAAGTGCGATTTGTGTTTAAAACAGTTTGCCACTTGTCAAAATCTGAAAGTCCATAAAACAGTCCATAGTGAAGAGATAACCTTTAAAAAATACAAGTGTGATTTGTGTCCAAAACAGTTTCCTACTTCTGCTGGGCTTAAAAGCCACAATAATGTCCATAAAGAGTTGGCGTTTCAATGTCCAAGGTGCCCCAAAAGATTTGTTTGCAAACAGTACCTTGCCCTACATTTAAATCGCCATACTCGTACAAAAATTTACAAATGTTGTTTTTGCGATTACGAAAGTTACGCATCCGCTTATGTATATTCCCACAAAATTACACATCATAATGTGAAAGAAAAATCTCATTGTTGTTCAATTTGTGACAAACGTTTTCATACAAGCAGTAATTTATCCCAACACCTGTTGCGCCATTTAGGGGAAAAACCATTCAAATGTGATGAATGCGGTAAGAGATTTGCTTCCCATGGCGATGCACAACGACATATTCGGACAGTTCACAAAAAGGAAAAACCATTCGGATGTACAGTATGCTCAAAACACTGTTCAACTGGAGGCGATCTAAAACGTCACATGGTGGTCCATTCTAAGGAAAAACCTTTTGAGTGCTCATTTTGTGAAAAAGCATTATTCAGATGGAGATAAAGTTAGACGACATTTACGAGTTCACACACAAGAAAAGCCTCACTCCTGCAGCGTGTGCGGTAGACGTTTTGCTGAGGCAAGTAATCTATCTGCGCACATGCGTACGCATACTGGAGAAAAACCACACAAGTGTCAACTTTGTCAGAAATATTTTGCCATTCGGAGTACACTTCGGCGCCATTTTAAGTTTGTGCATAAGAAAGAAAAATGAAAGCGAGCCTTTTTCTTGTACTGTGCGATCATAAAATTGTAGCGAAAATACTTTGTTACATGATGAGCTCAAGCAAACATCTGCTTACAAGTGACTTAGCCAATTTCTACCGCCTATGCAAATCATAGGTTCCCCTAAGACGTTGAGGATTTCTGAAAATACTAATATTACTAAATACTCCACTGTTAATGATCAAATAATAATATTTAGCTATTAATATAAATCGTTTTGGGTTTGTAGAGTAAACATCGACGAAATTTGGGAACCTCTATTTACCCGATTTTATATTGAGAATGTTGAATGTTATACTGAATTGATAATTATTTTGTTGCAAAGAAATAATCGAACCAATCTAAAAGAGAATCAAAGCACCCCATGTTTATATAGCAACGTCCACCTTATTGTCTCATAAACATTAGTAAATGAGAATGCTCCTAAATAGGAAACTTCTTAAATACTTATATCAGCAGTGATAAACAAGGTCATATCATTATCAGTTATAAATCATATTCAAAACCAATGACAGGTTTACAACTTCTCGATAATATTTATATAGGTGATTAATATGCTTAGATCGGAGTTTAAAAAATGAGCCACTTTGAGCTTAGCATCCATCCACCTGGATAATGGATAAAATGGACAAAATGGATCAATTGGTGATATTGGATAAAATGGATAAATATGCGGATTTTTGCAAAAGAATTTATTTCTTAGGTGGTCTAATGGGCCTTATAAAAGTTTCAAAACATGCTAAACATCACAAATATGATGTTATGTGTTTTCAGTTGCAATCTATAAATTAGAAATTATTTATTTGATGTTGGCGGTTCATTTTGTTACTGCAAGTAGGTTTATTTTCGTTGTATTCCATTTTTATCCAATATATACAATTTGTCCAATGGAAAACAAAAATTTATGATACCATAAGTTCCATTTTGACATATACCATTTTAAATTACTGTCCAGTGGACGTCTGAACTGATTTAGATCCTACCTCCGTCGCTTCTTACCGCTTACCGCTTCTACCTCAGGTTACCTCAAAGGCCTCAGGTAAGGCCTTTGAGGCAATAATATTATCATTTTTTTTAAAGTATTTGTAATCAATGAAGCAATTTTTCGACTTAATGTCGAAATGATGATTTTACAAAAATGAATTGTTTTTAGCAAAAAATTTAAAATCGCTTTCATAATTATCCGTCGCACCTCCCACATATTAGTTAAGCAAGAGAAGCCAACACAAGCTAGAAATACGATAAATATTGCTACTAAATTTGAGTTTAGTGTCAACGGTTTTTGTCGTCTAGTGTCCGAAAATTTTTGGCATTCCTCAGGGTTACAAAACTTTTGACTTTGAGTCACATGATATTCAAGTGTGGAATAAATCCCTGAAGCATGAAGCTTCTTCATTCGATTAGGTATATCTTGTTCATATGGACTTTAATAAAAAACCCAACCAATGTTTCTTACCCCAAAATCCTGGCTTTTGTCTCCGAAGTACATCAGTTGCTTCGGATATTTTTCCTTTGAAAAGTTCCATAACGGGCGGGCGTAAAAATTTTCCAGATTGTGAGACCAATCCATGAATGCGTTTTGTTCGCATGTCGAAATTGACATCTGGAATGACACGGTTGGGTAACCAAATGGAATTTCAATGTTCGTTAAAAGTCTGTCCCATATTTTCCTCTCGGTTGTATTTTCCCTGGCTGTTGTTGGAGAATGTTTACGAAAATAATTTGTTAAAATTGGAAACAAAACAGGTTTTCTTTGAGTCTTGGCAAAAAAATATCTTGAATGTTCTATAGTGCAACTACTAACATTTTTTTCTTTTTATGCAATTTCGAAACATATTATTATACAAAGGGTGTATATGTGAATACAATTTTAAATTATCATGATGCAGAAAATCGTTGAATGAGTTAAATCTCTTAACAGGTTTTGGAGCAGAAAGATCGGTGATAACAAGCCCTCGGTAACCATTACTAAGTACGATAGCCATAAGAAGTTGCATCCCCCAAAATATTTTAACTGCGTCGGATTTTAACAAAGTTGTGGAAATTGTATTGTTTTCTAATAGCATGGAAACAAATAGGAATATTGGAAATTTTATTTTTTCTTTAAACTTAAATTTAAAATGAATTGAAAATTGTACAAACTGTCCAATGAAAAGTGCGCAAAATGGAAAAACAATGAAAATTGCGATCCATAAATTAAATTGAAAAGGAACGATAAATCCCAAAAATGAAATTCTTTCGTCTAAAATGGTACATGAAATTAAATTTAAACCTGTTGTTTGGATAGTCACTAAAGGAAAACGATAATTAGTCCTTTCTGCTAAATGTCCCCAATTCAATGTAAGTTGAAACCAATCATTCCCAGACAGAATACAAGAAATATGAGTTACTTGGCAAACTCTCAGTGTGGAATTTGCATATTTTTCCAAAAGAATTGACAACATCATGGAAAAGAAAGATTTATTGTTGTTATTGGTTCTCAGGTTCACATTATTGATCAAAGGACCCATATAGTCATTCAAACCGAACCAATGGTCAATAGATGAATCTATCGTTGCTTTAAAATGAAAGCTTGGACTATTTCTCATTACTACTTCGTCGTGAATAACTTTCCAGCTTCGGCCCGATGAGGTATCGGATACTTGTGTGAAAATTTGTGGTCCAGCAAACTGGGAATCGCGTGAACATAAAATGCAAAATGCAGCTAATTTTGCAGAAGTTGTCTCAGTTGCATTGCACTCAAAATGAATTAAAATATCAATTCGAAAACTACTTTCGAGAGGAATTACTGCAGATGCAAGTTTTTCAGCCGTACTGACAGATAACATTTTCGGTGTGAATATATGTACAAATGTGTCCCTTGTATTAACACTTTCAATGTAATTCTCCCAAGGATTTGTATGTGAGGGATCAAACCAGTAAAATTTTATTTTTGCCATTGCAATTAGCAAAATGTGTGAAGAGTCACTGCTGACCGGAGGATCCAATACAAAATGTATGAGACATTCGTGGTTCTGCTGGAAAATTGAGAAAAATAAATTTTTGTATTCGGGACCGAAAAACTTCCCTGCAATCGCTACTGTCCTTTTTTTAAATAAAAATGGGGACCCGTAGATTTAGTAATGTTTATTCAGTGTCTCCGCATTGCTAATTGTCAACGGATGGTCAAAACCTGACAAATCGAAATCTCCAGCATATTTTTCGTCTGTCTTATAATATGATTGTTTTTCAAAAATGACGAAATGGAAATTGCAGCTTCTTTGATTTGTTAAATATGATTTTATGACTGAGTTTGTCACTGAAAGACTCGAGACCGATTCAAGAATAAAATAGGTAACCACGATCCAAATAAACAGGTAGAACAGCATGATGCATTTGTTGTATCTGGTTTAGTTAAAAAATGTGTGCCTAAGCCGTGTGACTGTATAATGATAGTTACGTTAGACTTAATACAAACAAAAATGGGCAAACAATTTGGGAAGTAACCAGTTGTTCAATAGTCTTTGGTCAGGGTAAGACTGATGACATAAAATAGACCCATCCGTTACTCCACTATCCTAATTAACTAGCAAAAGCTAAATCCCAACAATATTTTTCCAATTATTGATAAGACATCCACGGTATTTATACACCTAGTCGCAATTATGTAAATTGTAACAGTGAGGAAACCATTTCTTCTATATACGACAGAACAATAAATTATACCTACTTATTATACAATAAGTTATACCCGGTAATACCAACCATGTACAACTAGGCAAGTAATAAGCATTACCATTTATTTTTAGGTGATAATATACTACCCATCTACTTGGCATAAAAATCAAAAAATGCATAATCATTAGTATAAAAGCCAATTCAGTGTAAGCAATGCTGGCACACACGAAATGACAGAGTTTTTTTCCTCCTAACATTAATATTTTAGATGACGCCAATATAAATAAACCATTGCAAAACGGCTGTAATAAAGTAGCGCAAGAAAAGGTCATGAAGGCGTTGACCGGTTGACCCCATTTACGAACTTGACCTTTGTTGCGACCCATGGACCCCGTATGAGAAGTTTGAACGATTTCTGTTAATCACTTCTTGAGCTATCGTGGTCACAGACAGCAGTTGCTCTAAAAGGTCAAAGGTCATGAAGGGGTTGACTGAGTGGCCCCTTTTGCAAACCTCCACTATGACAAAGAGATCACGTATGAGAAGTTGGAACGAATTCTGACAATCAGTTCATGAGTTATATGTGTCACAAACAGCAGTTATTCTGTAAGGTCAAAGGTCATGAAAGTGTTGACCGATTGACCCCATTTTTCAATGGGACCTTCGGTGGGACTCAGAGATCCCGCATGAGAAGTTTGAACGATTTGTGTTCAGCCGTTCGTGAGTTATAGTGGTCACGGACAGACAGACGGACAAGACGGACGGACAGACGTATACACCAATGTTATAAAGTAGCTTGCGCTACTTAATAAGTAAAGTACATAAAAACACATGGTAATAAAAAGAGTTGTAGTACAAGCATACTTGTTGGAACACAAGAAATGAAAAACTATTATTATTCCTTATGCATTAAAATTTTAGATGAAGCCAATCTCTAAGTAGTTGCTTTCAAATCCATAATTTTTTTTGTCTTTTTAAGACTCTCTTTGGCTACTACTGTTACCCGTGCAGCTAGGTATTACGGTTTACTTATATATACTATCCATCTAGATGACATTACAATTTCATCACAATAAAAACACTCTTAGTGTAATTATTCATTGGCAGATTGGCACACACAAAATTTCAAACGAATATTGTTCCTTATATGTTAATATTTTAGATGACACCAATCTCAATAAAAGTAACTACTATCTACTAAAAGCCAAGCAGCTTGGCTAAGTGGAAGGGGCGTCTGCCCTTGAAACTGAAAGATCCTGGGTTCGAATCCTGGACCAGGCTGCAGGTGTATCTTGGCTCGGTGCTATGTACGGGGATATGACTATGGAGAGGGTGGATTGAGTTCCTTAAATACCGTAAAAAGCTACCTTACTACCTAAAAATATAGAGCATATTGATAATGTGTCTTGTAGGGAAGAGCAGTTAATACTTTATGGGTATGACTGATTTAGTCCTGTTACACAGATAAAGACTGTTCAGGCTAATGGCTACATTTGACACAATAATAATAAAACCGAACTTTTAACTTTTTTAACTTTCTTAAACATAAAAATTGTTTAGCCGTTTGAATACTTGTTTGTTTGTATATAAACCCTTTGGCAAGAAGCAAATTAAATATTTCAGAAAAATATTTGAGAAAAAATCTCCAGTTGCATCATTATTAAGTTGCACAAGCTACTTTATAAGAATGGTGGTTACAATAACTCACGAACGGATGAACATCATGGGTTCAAACTTCTCATACAGGATTTCTGGGTCATAACGAAGGTCAAGTCCGTCAATGGAGTCAATCGGCTAACTCCTTAATTCATATAGTTTCTCAGCAACCCATGACCTTGACTCAACAAGTAACGGCAATGAAAAATTCTTCTGCTTGTGATATTTCACTTCTTGGTTCGCCTTCTATCACTTCTAATTTGACCTTCAGTCAAAAAAGAGTCTCTTCAATACAAATATCTATAATGCAGTCAACGCATGAGATGTTATATGTATCAAGCAGAGTTCATATGGGACATATGGAAGTAACGAGAAGGGTAGAACGGAATGCAAGTTACCCTCAAAAAATCTGAAAAACTGTTTATTTACGGCTGAACGAATCCAATTGATTCCTCTTTTGGTGATTTTGTGGTTGTGCCCACCTAAATGCCACAATATTAGCTCGTATCTCCCCAAAGAGCAATCCTGAATATGCCCTTGCTATTCATTCATGTTTTATAACATGCTTTGACAATGTCTCAATAATATTTGATTTTCTAAATATTTCACTCATTTGTTTTACATTTTTGAAGAGCTCAACATTACAATCACATTATATATGCGTATATAATGTAAGGTGACTGAAAGACTAATACTGATAAGCTAAAATGGTGAACATAACAGGATGTGCATCCTATGGATAATTTCCTGTAGATAAGATGCGGTCACTCACGAATAAGTTACTTGGATTGTTAAAATAAACTACGTACTATATATACACTTACGGAAATGTATCATTTCACAAGGCAAAACCGAACTAACATTCTGACCGAAATGCGTGACAGTCGTTCGCGGGACGAGTAAGAGTGCACTGTGAAAAAATAATTACGCAACGTGGTACAAAAAGTTACTATTTACGAAAGCTTTTTATTTTCCCTCGCAAATTATTTTACTGATAACTCACATACAATAAATCAGCTCATTAAGGAAAAATAATTTCATGGTTACTCGCGTGAAAAGTAGCAGACAAGGATTAATTGCTGATTCTCTTTGATAAGAAGAACATATAAATCAGGACGAAGATGAATGCGAGAAGAGCTGGTGATAAAATAAGTCCTTCAAGTACTGAAGCATTAATATTGAATTGCAAAAACATGTAAGTACAAAGTATTCAATTTTTTAGAAATTTACTACTACTACTATTAAAAATTAACAAATGTGCTTTTAAATTAAAAGTTTGCTAATAAGCCTTGCATTCTTCCACGGTATTTAATAATTGTACCTGCAATTTCTCTAATCAGTCTGATTTCACTACTTAGGAAAAGTAGTGTTCGTGTATGGAAAATTAATACCCAAATCATAAATTGGTGGAAGAAAAATGTGCGATCCCCAAACCAAGAAAAATCTTCTGAAAAAATAAACATTACAAACGAAGAGCTTATTCAAAATTGTATAAAAAGGTAAATATTTGAACAAACGAAAAATGCACAATTTATATTAAATATTCTGGAAAAATAAAACTATAGTTTATAAGTACACACATACATTACATGTTTTTCAATATTTCAATTTACAGGAAATGCAAAGTCCGTCTTTGTGAGTTAACTAACCAAACCGTCAACTGGTGGAAATATGACCGAATAAAAACGCGGAAAATAAAGTATGCAACAAGTAATGCATATGGTATTAACAAAGATGTTTACCGTGAAGTTTTTTTAAATACCTTTAACAAAACTTTATCACACCATCAAACTGAAACCATTCGTAAATATGAGTGTAAGGCGTGTGGAAAATTATTTTTAAATTTAGTGAGTTTAGTTTTGCATCTTCGTATTCACCCTGAAATGAAACCTTACAAATGCACATTTTGTGACAAAAGGTTTATCTTTTTCAAAGATAAAATACGTCACCTTCAAGAAACTCATGGGGAAAATCGTCCATACAAATGTTCCATGTGCGAAGCAAAATTTTTAAGCAGTTCTGGTGTGTGTCATCATCAAAAATTTGTTCACTGTGGAGAAAAACAATTCAAATGTTCGATGTGTGAAAAAAGATTTGCCCGCAAATCTAGCTTAGACAGTCACATTAGATCTCATACCAAAGAAAAACAGCACGTTTGTCCTATGTGTTTCAAAGAAGTTAATTATCTAAATAATCACATAAGAACTCACACTGGTGAAAAGCCGTTCAAGTGTACAATATGTTCAAAACACTTCGCAAAAGATTGTGCTCTAAGAAGACACAACAGAACTCACACTGGAGAAAAACCCTTCAAATGCAAATACTGTGAAAAGCTGTTTGCTTCTAGCGAAAATGTAACCAGTCATGTTGCAAGACATCATACGAAAGTTAAAAAACATTTTTGTTCATTCTGTAATAAAAGTTTCTATACTTCCAGTGAAAAAACTTCCCATATTCGATCGCATACTGGAGAAAAACCATATAAATGCGCATTGTGTCAAAAACAATTTGGTACTTCTGAAAGTCTTAAAGATCACAAGCTCGTTCACAGTCCAAAATTTGAATTTAAATGCTCCATGTGTCCCAAAAAGTATTTTCGGAAGAATGCTCTTGTTGCACATATTAATAGCATACATACAAAATTGAAGGCCTACAAATGTGATTCTTGTGACTACACAAGTTATAGCTATGATGGTGTACGTAGCCACAAAATTTCGCGTCACAAATAAAAAGCTAAATTTCATTTTCGTCTCATGTGCGGAAAAAGTTTTTTGACTTCTAGCCATTTGTCCATTCACATAAAAACTCAATTGGGAAATAAAGCAATATAGTGCGGTGAGTGTGATAGAAATACAACTAATTGTAAGTGCCAATTAACTGAAAATGTATTTTATTAACAACGAAGTTGTTATATGATTTTACTTTGTCTGTGCCTGTCCGTAAGCACGATAACACAAGAACAGTTTTAGCTAAAGACTTCAAATTTGATACACATAATATTAAGGTCTAATGAAAGGTTAAATTTGAAGATGGGGTCAACTCTTTCATGACCTTTGAATCATTCAATATTTCTTTAAATATATTTCTATGTAATACCCACAAGTACTAGCACTTGTAGGTATTACTACGATATATCAGATAAGATGCGTAAAATGAATGCCTGTGAGCCATTCAAATGTAACTTTTTATACGAAATTCAAGTGTAATTAATTATACATAAGTTTTCAAAGCAAGCCTAAATATTTTTTTAATATTACGAAACTTTGTTGTTCGCTACAACCGGTGTTGACCGGTTTATTTCTTGTTTGTTTTATGTACATTATGTACATCGCCTACTTGCATGGTATCTAATATTGTAATAATATTGAGTGCACAATTTTGTAAGGTATTGTAAAAGAAAAAGATAAAGCATTTGTAAGTTGAAGAGTTTGTTATTGAAGAATGTGTTGTGAAGCCTAAAGCTAAACACGGTAGGGACATCAGCGGGAACGCCACTCTAAGTCTGAACGAAGGCATTAGAGTGGACGTGCGAGTGAACATGCAGTCAGTCGTTATCTGGGGATGGACCAAGAAACAAGACTCAACAAATAGGAGCATACCCGGGTTATCAAAATCTAACCTTGAGGTCTCCAGTAACAATTAAATTGTTAAAGTATCATTTAATAATCTGCTGTCTGTAATACATTCATAAAGTTAATAATTGAATCAAGTCTGAACATTGAAATAAAGTCTGATTGTCTCAAGGAAGATCAAAGACTATAATCAACGAGTATTGATTGAAGGGAACGGTAACATAAATATATACAATACAACATACATAATATACTAATTCATATATAAATATTATTCCATTAACCATAATAAGTTCCTAATCATATTTCATAACACAACTAGAGGTTAGGGGCTGGCTAGAGTTACATAGCTTACTCTTAAACTTTATAGTGTAAAGTGATAAAGTAAAGAACAATAGTAAATACTTCATCGTTTACAATAATATGAATTAATGAGTTACTCGTGTCAATTATGTATTGCATATAAACACTACTGCATATAAAAAGTAAGCCTTTGAAATAAGTCAAAAGAAACTTTTTGTGTTTAAGTTCATACTCATTTACTTTTAATACCTGTGAAATACGTAATTCAATGCGAAGAATGCGGTCATTCTTATACTTCTGTTCAAAATGCACATTATTCTTCAACACAATTTGCAGACGTCGTTACAAGCATACAGCAGAAATAAATGCATCACTTAATCTGCAGTTCGTTCTGCACTTTAAATTTGAAATTATTTCATACCACATAAAATTCATATAATTGGTATACCTGGTGGTACTTACAACAACAGAAGACATAAATTCGAAAGAAAGGAATCCCAAATTTATTCCTCAATGTGATTGATTATTGTGTCGAAATGATGTATTGAACAATATAGCATGACCTACGCGCAGAAATGTTGGAATTGGATTGGTTTGGAATTTCAAAATATCTAAAATGTGTAAATTCCAAAAACTTTTCTCAGTAAGAAGACTTTTTATAAACGTTCGTTGTTCAGCATTTGTGCTAAAGTTAGTTTGTGATATAGCAATAACAAATTGTATGTCCGACTGTATATTTTCAGACACGCGATATCATGAGATATCCAAATCGCGGTTAGTAAATGCTATTGCTCAACTTTTGGGTACGAATCTTCTACATCCATAGCGAATTGTAAAATATTAAGGAACTTAAACATTTTTTGGCTAGGTGTTCGAGATATCAATAATTCAATGCCCCGACTGACAAAAACACGGCTCCTACAACAATTAAACGGAAATATTGAAACGTTTGGAACAAGCATGTAAAAAACAATATTGTACCATTAAGCCAGGTTCACACTAAAGTCCTAAGCAAACTGGTTTCGAACATTTTGTCTAATTCCAAACTGTGCAATACGCATTGGTAGTAAACAGCTGCAAGCATTTCCACCGAAAGTGTAAAGTTCAGGAAGAAGTGGAGTGAACATAAACTTGCAAAGCAATTCTACATCAAAATTTTTGGTGGAAAGGAAAAATTAATTGACTCATCCGCACTTCACTGAATTAAAAGCCATTGTCCGCCGAGCTTCCAACATTGCATGCACTGTCTATGACAAACCTCCTCCTATTCCGTCGCCTCCCTACATTAAAACGGCGCGCCCAGCCGCAGCTTCAAAGTATCGCAGATTCGCAGAGTGCATACAGAATTGTCATCAGCCACCCAGAAAAGTAGAAATGATTTCAACTTTGGTTTCAGCAGCTTTAACCTGCTCTGGCTGCATCGGCAATAACCAAAATATATTGGTGGAAATGCAACAGTTTTGGCGCTTTGGTCACTTCGTCCTCGGACATTTTGTCTGAAGCCGAAGTGGCTGAAACACATTGCAGTGGAAATGGTTGGTTAAAGCTAAATTGTTCGGCACGAAATGGCTGAAGCTGGTTTAAACCGGTTAGGGACTGCGGTGTGAAACCGCCTTTACTATTATATCCATACCTTAACTAGAAGAATGTTTCGCATAGTCACACTGAAATCCTAACATATATTTGGATTTTCAATCAGTATTGATGAAAACAGAAAATAGCTTTTTCTTGTGAATAATGTCAGAATTGCTTGATTATTAACGATCAATAAACCGGTCAACACCGGGTGTAGCGAAACAACGAATTTGCATAATATGTAAACAATTGAAGCTTAGCTTTTGAAAACTGACGTATGAAAAGACAAATTGATTGGGTGAAAGGTCATGAAGGAGTTGAACGATTGACTCCATCTTCAAAATTAACCTCACATTAGACCTCAATAGTATGTGTAGCAAATTTCAATCATTTTGCTCAAACAGTTGTCAAGTCATCCTGCTTACGGACGGATGGACACACGGACAGAGCGTGATTATACAAACAACATTCGTTGTTTAATAAATGGAACTCAAGCAAAAAATTACTTATAAGGTGTATTTGTTGGGAACCTATATAATATTACAGGGAAGTCAACAACTACTTATACAATTT
The DNA here is from genome assembly GCA_019776165.1 of Pogonognathellus flavescens. Classification (NCBI taxonomy): domain Eukaryota; kingdom Metazoa; phylum Arthropoda; class Collembola; order Entomobryomorpha; family Tomoceridae; genus Pogonognathellus; species Pogonognathellus flavescens. Next base: position 28,068 of record JABASD010001529.1, read on the forward strand.
TTACTTAAAAAATATTCGTCGAACGGAAAGTTTACCATCCGGTGTAACCATAAAATTATAAATATAATTCGCTAATAATTTGTCGTCATCAAATACGTCGGATTGCTGCAAACAGACCTCGAAAAAAATATTTGTTGACTGTGGAAAAGGGCCGTTGAAATAAATATCAACTGATGGTGTGCTTTTAGTCCTTCAATCCGAAACACAGAATCGGCGGGTTGAGAGCATATATTCGTCAATACAATCTTCGTTATTAAGTAGCGTAAGCTACTTTATAAAAATGGTGAAACTGTCTGTCCGTCCGTCCGTGACCGCTTTAACTCACGAACGGATGAACACAAGTGGTTCAAATTTCTCATACGTGATGTCTATTTCACAAGAAAGAACTTCCTGGAAAATAGAGTCAATCGGCGACATTCAATGTTTAGTAGCGACAGCTACTTCATAGGAATGTGATGTCTGTCCGGCGGTGTATCATTAATTCAATATCTCCACTACGAATCAACTTAATGGGTTCAATAATTGTCAAAAAAATTATGATAACACCCATTGACACTGCTATTGGCAAATACAGTGTTAAAACTCAGTAATGATTGATTCCACCAAATAAAAATATGCAAGTAAAAGGCAGTTAGGCGAAATAAAATTTTACAAGGATTGTACTTGTTCAGTTTACGACAGTATTCGAACCGGAAAATTAATTTGCTTACCTGAACAATGGGAAATGGAACTCTTATCTAGTAATGATTGATTCCACCAAATAAAAATATGCAATTAAAAGGCAGTTAGGCGAAATAACAGCTCCAACCCATAGAACGTCCAAAATTACTTCACACGAATATTCATAGTTTACTGAAGCGACTAGTTTCGCATAAGCATCATCAGGCTACAAACAAATTATTTTTACAAAATTATCAATGTTTGTTACGTATGAATACAATCACTGTAATATATACATTATTAACTTAATTTCCAAATTATATTATATTATTTTACACCACCAGTAAAAATTAAACTCAATCTACCTTTCAATCCAATATAAGACAGAATAGAAAATGTGTTGAAGTAAAGACATTTTTAGTCTTTGAAGTGATATTTTATATTTACAAGATTACATTGTTGTTATTTGTAAAATAACTGATAAAATTAACAGCAGGTGAGTTGAGCAGAGAGTAAATAGAAGAGAATGTCTTTCAGGGACTGGCAAATTGGTAAAGATAATGATTCCCTCTTTTATATAAGTTACCGCTCATTTCATTTCATTTCTGGGTGCACTGAGACTATTAAGTGTTTTCATTTGAGACTTACAGAATAACATTTAAAAATTGCATGAAAATCCTCAGCAAATATACAATTAACATTCTACCTTGTATACATTTTTAAACTATTTGCTTTTTTATACGAAATTTTCAACTTAATGTTATTTATAATATTTACATATTTTTCATCTTTACATTTTTTAAGTTCTTCAGTTAAAGATCTGATAACAATAGAGCCCAACTGAAGCACTGCATTATAAAAGGGTACAACTACGTAGAAATTATTATCGTTGCGACTTTCATGGACATGTTGATTTGCAGCAATGTCATATTTTAACAAAATATCTTGGTTGTTAAGACTTAAGTTATCAGTTAGTAATTTTCTCCTAGGTGTTAGTAGCGATTCACGTGAAATAGAATTTAATTTCTCTAGTGTCTCATTAATAATTTTAGTGGGGTACATTCTGATCCTAAACTTTTCTGCAAGACTTAATAGTTCTCTGTTACTGTCAATTTCGTTTGAGCAAGAACGTATTATACGCAAGCCTTGAGAATACATAAGAGAGTGTTTTAAGTGAATCGGATGGTTTGATACATAATGTAAAAATTTATGCTTCGACATAGGTTTCTGATATAAACTAGTTACAATTTTATTATCTAATAACTGTATTTTTAAATCAAGGTAATTAATACTAGAATTACTGTATGTATAAATAAATTCAAGAAACCTATGCTTACATAATTTTTTTATATAACTATCCATATCTACAATATTAGTGGAGTCTTTATTTAATTTTAAATCGTCAAGAAACCTTTTGTTAAATACAATTTCTGGTCTATTGCTAAACATTGCTATTAATTCTTCATGTACAGTTATTTTGGCAATGCTTACGCTTGCTGAATTTCCCATTTGTATTCCTTCGTGCTGATAAAAGTATTTATCATCATATTCGAGATAATTGTAATCTAGAGCAAGTGACATTAACGAATCTAATTTTACGTATTACTTATATCAAATGGGAATTTCAGTTCATTACTGTATCGATTAAAATTTTTTACGCACTGTTTTTTACAAATAATAATGGGCAAATTGGTATATAATCCAACAATGTCAATAGTTACGAGATGGATTTTATTTTACATTGTCTAATAATAATAACAGGTGAGTGGAATCAAGGATAAGATCGGGAATGTAATTCATGATAGGTTGTAGGAACATGTCAAGTAGTTTGCTAACTCCTTTGTTAATTTAGTTAAACATACATACATAATTGTTTTTCTTGCGCTACTTTATTACAGCCGTTTTGCAATGGTTTATTTTATTGTTTCAAAGCACTACTGTGGAATTTGGAATATCAGGAAACTCTTCTAATGCACAATTAGTGTAATTATATGTATCTACCCACCTCTACGTAATATAAACACACTAAAATGCTGGTCTGTAGTAAAATATTCCTGGGAAAAAGAACTAATATTTTATTCAAAGACATAAATGTAGGATATATCATATAATTTTCAAGGCAATACTTGTTATTTCCATTAACTGATTGTATTATATAAACAAATGAAGCAGTATGTAGAAATAAACACCACATATTTAAGACCCAATGTTTCTTTCTGATTAGGGGCAGCATTAGTCGATGGATATATCCACTCAAGGAACAGGGGTCTCAAAACTGGAGCCACGATTTATTGTTTCTGAGAAAGATAGCTTATTTTTTCAATTTTGAGTTTATAATACGAAAATGGTTGTATTCTTGCTAGTTTGAGCGACTGTGAGTGTTATCTAATTATACTACTGTTCATTCTATTTTGAATATATAGGAATAATATCGCAAACATAAATCATATTGGAATAAATCATCTGGGACTGTCACTTTCGACTGCCTGGTGCTGCCAAACAAACAAGTCATAAAATGAACAATTTAAATGTATATAATTCTTTACCTAAATTCTAATTTTGAAATCAGATAAGTTTTTAAATTAACTATTAGGTTAGTATATTTTTAATGACTGTCAAGATTGCCAAAATCTTGACGTTAATTGTAATTTTTTTCGTCAATGAGGATTTTCTGAAACAAAATTGCAGGACATCTTTAAACTATTTCCATGGAAACAGAAACATATTATTCCAAATTCACGCTCAAGTGACTAAGGAAGCAGTGACACTGCTTTGTGAACCGTTTCAAGCATTTCAACTTAGTTAGCAGCTGTATGACTCCGCTGACTTCATTTAATTAAAAAACTTGAACAGTCGTTTCGCGTTATGCGCTGAAACGTTGACCGTTTTAAAATTGAAAATTAACATAAATGGAAGTCGCGCCTAGAAGTAATTAGAATATAATGTTTATGTTCAGCTACATTATCACTGTGGCCACAGTTCTAGGTCAGATGTCAGGAAAAATTTCACCGATTGACTCTATCGTTAAACTCACAGTTAGTCTTTATAGGTCCTCACTAGTAACTGTATCCAATTGGATAAAAATAACTCAAACTGTTCTTGAAGGACGGACGGCTTTGGTTTTAACATAAAGTGACATCGTTACTTAATAAATCCAAGTTGGCTTTATTAATATCATTTGCCAAGTAGACTCAATCTGATTTTCAAAAGTTCTATTTATTTGGTATATATTTATTTGACATTAGGGTTGCGTGTAAAAATGTAGGTTTATCGAAAACGCTCCTCAAACATTTTTAACGGAAAATGATTACTCCAAGTTGAAGCTTTTGAGAGAACGAAATAAAACGCCGTATTTTCGTATGTGGCAAAAATTAGTCAGCTTGTAAAAAGTAAAAACAATTGAACATGCACAACACCGCTACAAGATGGAATAGCAATTTCGATCCCATTTAAAACTTTTCACTGCCAAACAATGTCACACATTCCTAGCGGTCTTTGTATTAGCTCGAAAATGTGAATACAACTAACAACCGATTTGAAAATCTGTGCCCAAAACTCGCTAGATTTTGATATTTTCCTATAATCTTTAAGCAAAATAAATGGTAACTAAATCTACTCTTCGAATATTTTCATGGATTGTACGTTGGGGCAATTTTTGGGGTGGGATTCCCTGCAAATGGAACTGGGATAATAAAAATGGGGAATTGCTTCTTATTGACTCATCCAAATGGGGACGGATAAAATGGTGGGCTTTTGTAACAAATTCTCATATACATATGGCATACTTAATTGTAAGAGCAATTCAAAATACTATGGCTGGGGATATTAACCTGGCTTGCAAATCATATTCGTATGTATCAGCTACGTGTATAGTAATGGTCGCAATTTATACCATAATATACACCCTACACAAAATCGTATTTCTGGTGAACAGCTCTATCCGCACATTATTCAATTTGCGAAGTAAGATGGATTTTTTTCTGCCAATTATTAAAACTTATTAAACAAATATTATTGATTGAATAAATACACAATTTTTTATTTGTTTTAGAAATGTACATCATCGCCAAATATAAAGAGAGGATGGGTAATACTGAAATATTTCTGATTCTGCTTTTCGTGGGATTGAATATCTGCGCTGCAATAATTGGCTCCGGAGTATTGATACTGCCAGATGACCATTTCTTTGCGACTTCATTGTTGCCGAAAGAAAATCAAAAATTCACCAAAATTTGGCCTCTTGCATTGATTTACATTCATTGGTCTTTCGCTTATTGCTCAACACTGAGTACTCTTTTAGCTACTGTGATTATGGTAGGCTTTAACGTACAACTTTTTCTGCATGAAATAAGGTAAAATATCAACAAATATTGAATGTTAGAATGTAAGACGGGATTTCTTAACACACATAGCAGGTCTGTCCATCCGTATAAAAGTGCACTCGTGTCATTTGACATTTTCTATTTTCCCACTTGATTGCAGTTCTTTGATTAATTGATGACGAATAGTATGTGATTTCATCACAAATTTTAATATTTTCAGTTTTGGCAAGCTTGACTACAAATCATATGCCGAAATCAGAGAATTGAAACCCATCAAGCTGGTAAAAAATTCTTTGGCTATTCTTTTGCAAATATGCAACGACATATTTGCGAATACAATATTGGTGGAGCAAAATATTATCAAGAGAACTGTATACATGGCAAACTTTGTACTGTTAACACAATTCCAACATTTGAGTTTGGTGTCAACGTTACTCTTGATTGTCATTTCACTGGCTGGCACCGTTGGATGGTTGATTGTCCTTGCGATAGGTTCAACCGTTTACGAATCTTCATTGAATTGTCTGAAGTCTTGGAGACATTCAAATGGAACGCAGTTCAACAGTAAAGAGCGCCAAATCTTTTCGAAAATTAAAAGGGCATCATTGCCTTTGAAAGTCAGAATAGGCAACTACTCGTTCATAAACAAGGCAAAAATTGCGAGGTTCATTTATTCTCTGTGTAAAGGAACTCTGGAGACGGTGCTCACATTTGGATAGACTTTAACAGAAACAGAAGAAATCTGCACTCAACGCAAGAAAAACTGAATATTAAGGTTTGAATATTAAAACCTGGGGGGAAGGAATATTTATTGTCAATGCCATATGAAGAAATATTCATCTATGATAAGATACTATTCATATTCATCCCAGTATCACTTTCATTTTCACTTTATTTCATTTCCAATTTGCTCGGATATATGCATAGATTTTTTTTCATGACATTTTCATGAAGCATAAAATTGAAATCATCCCAATTTATAAATAAACTTTAAATCTGATAATTTTAAAATAAACTTTAAATCTGATAATTTGTAAATAAACTTTTAACAACTGATAACTAGCGGTATATACAGAAGTTTTTAATGGCGGATGGGGGATCGACATTCCGTCTTTATATTCATCTACAACCAATAAATGAGATAGCTTTGAAATGATTTTTGTGGGAATTTGATGAAATATGTTTGAAATAGCTTTGGTGAAAATTGAAGGAAATGATTATGATACATTAAATAAAATTGGATAACAAATAAATGCAAAATGCCTTGCTCATGGTCCTAGAGTGATATTGATTGATGAATTATTATTAATAGCCAATATGTGACCATGCTTATCTTGAATCTAGATGAAGATCATTTATTAAATTTGAGAGGTGGGGGAGCGAAACCCCCTTTATCAAACCTGATATTAGTCAACTGATTTCATTATGTAGGCGAATTTCCCGATTATATAAGGGGATGGGGACAATAAAATATTGGGATCTTTTTATACTTTGGGATAGGAGTTTGGATGATACTCTACCTTCAAAACCACAGCATTAAAGTCACAAGTTAGTTTAATTTTAAATTATATTAAGCATTGAGAAAAAAATATTTATAAAAATAAATTGCATAAAAATAAATGTTATGCGCCAAAAATTATTTTTTCGGTGAAGATGCTCGACGATATAAAATGCTTTTTAGTTCCCCAACTTAATAATATTATGTTAACTTTCAACGAAAAGGTTAGATAGTATAAAGGATACGAACTGGCCTGTATTATCATATCCTAGAGAAAATAATACCCCCAGGGCAAAACGACCAAACAATCTTAATAAATGTGGAACAGCAGTGTAAGATGTTGTTTGACAACAATTGTGGCGGGCTGAATAAGTCTTCCAGTCTCACGACATACAGCAGCTGATAATGTTACTTCAAAATTTTTATTCTATCATCTATTACATTGATAAAATAGATTATATTATTTAAAAAGTTCATTTTTAGTGATATGGGTCATTATTACAATTTTAATATTAGTAACTATTTTAATATTAATTTATACTTTCAATTGAGTGAGAACAAAAATTAAGATTAATTCAATTAACTATGTAACATAAAATAAGACAGCTCAGAGTTCATTAAGAAAAAATGTTAACTGCATGGTAACTCTTGTAAAAAGTAGCAAATAATCACTAATTGTTTGATTTATTTTAAAGAAGCAAATCTAAGGTTTTGATAATCAGCCAATAAGCTATTAACTGTCATGTACTCATCTGTAAATAGGAATCACGAATAAGATGAATACCAAAAGAGCTGGAGATAAAATAAGCCCTTCAACTGAAGCACTTATATGGAATTGCAAAAATGGGTATATAGGCATTTACCATTTCAGAAATAAGCTAGATATTATATTACAAATAACACATCTTGTGCATTTAACTTAATATATTATGTATTTGTTACTAAGTCATGCATTCCTATATGGCATTTAATAATTTTATCTGCAATTTCTATAATAAGTTTAATTTCACCACTTAGGAAAAGTAGTGTTCGCGTATGGAAAATTAATACCCAAATTATTAATTGGTGGAAGAAAAATGAAGCATCACCAAATCAAGAAAAATCACCTGGCAAAGTAAACATTACAATTGAAGAGCTTATTAAGAATTGTGAAATTAGGTAAATATTTAAACATCAGAAAGTGAATACACAATTTACATTAAAACTTTTTACAAATTGAAACTAGAGTTTATAAGTCTCTACTTAATGTTTTTCGTTATTTCAATTCGCAGGAAATGCAAAGTCCGTCTATCTAAGTTAACTCAACAGACCATTAACTGGTGGAAATATGGCCGAACAACAATGCGAGAAAAAAATTATGCAAAAAATAATTATATTGACAAAGAAGGTTACCGTGAAGTTATTTTAAATACCTGCAACGAAACTTTCTCAGAATATCAAAATGAAACTAGTCGTAATTCGAAAACTAAATATCAATGTAGGAAGTGTGGAAAATTATTAGCAAATTCGAATGGCTTAGCAAAGCATCTTCGCTTTACTCATCCGGAAGTAAAACCTTACAAATGTTCAGTGTGTGAAAAACTGTTTTCCTTGTTACGAGATTTAAACGGACACATTCGTGAAGCTCACAGAGAATATCGTATGTACCAATGTTCGTTGTGTGAACAAATGTTTTCAACCTTGACAAATAAAAACAGACACATTCGTCTAATTCACAGCGAAACTGTTCCATACAAATGTTCATTGTGTGAAAAGAGTTTTAAATATAAAGACAATCTAAATCAACACACAAAATTTGTTCATTTGGCGTGAGACCTTATCAGTGTTCGCTCTGTGAAAAACGGTTTAGAGTTAAAAAGGATCATGAGGTTCACGTACGAAGAATTCACACAAAAGAAAAGCCGTATGTTTGTTCCATATGTTGTAAAGGTTTTGTATCTTTCAGTGAATTAGCGACACACGAGAGAAGGCACACTGATGAAAAGCCATATGAATGTTCAATATGCCGCAAACGATTTGGAGAAAGATACAACCTGAAAATTCACTTTTCGTCAACTCACAAGGGAGAAAAACCATTGAAGTGCAATTTTTGTGAAAAGTCATTTTCTTCACACTCTAATAGGATCGCACATACTGCTAGGCATCACACGAAGATTACAAAATATTTTTGTTCAATGTGTGTCAAAGCTTTTTACACTTCGGGTGAGTTAACCTCCCACATGCGGACTCACACCGGAGAAAAGCCCTATAAATGTGATTTGTGCCGGAAACCATTTTCTTCTTCTGGAAACCTTCGACATCATAAATTTGTTCACAGTAACAAATTGGAATTTCAATGTTCTATGTGTCCAAAATTGTTTTCCCGTAAAAGCTGTCTTGCAATCCATTTAAATCTTCATACAAAATTGAAAACTTACAACTGCAATTTTTGTGATGCAACATTTTACAGTTTAGCCGGGCTACATAGCCATAAAATTACGCAACATAATAAAAAAGAATGGTCCTACTTCTGTTCTGTGTGCGACAAAAGTTTTCTTTTGCGTGGTAGATTATCCGAACACATAAAGACCCATTTGGGGGAAAAACCATTCAAATGTGCAGAGTGTAAACAATCCTTCTCTGTCAATTATAAATTAAAGCAGCACATACGATCGGTTCACAAAAATTAAAAAACCATTTTGTTGTTCATCTTGTACTAAACAATTTACAAGTAGCGGTGGGTTGAGAAATCACATGATTATTCATTCAGGAACAAAACCGTTTAGCTGCGCGTTGTGCGAAAATGCATTTATTACAAATGGAAAACTTAACCGACATTTGAGATCTCACACACAAGAAAAATCTCAATTCTGCAACATGTATCCCAAAAGTTATTCTACTTCAACGGATTTAACGGAGCACATGTAAACTCACGCAGAAGGAGCAATAGCAGTATCTAAAAAATTAGTCGTTTTCTTATAAGGGGCGAAACATCAAATAGGTTGAAATTTTTGCAATGGTGTGCTAACAATGTGATAATGTGAATATAAAATATTGTGAGGCTATAACGTTGACATTGATAAGTATGTAGTAATTATAAACATTTCTTAAATAATTTATTCACCACGCAGAAAATGCTGGGTAAATCTGTGGAAGCTGAATGTCGAAACAATTATCCATTTGAAAAAAGAACAACAACAACAGCAAACTCAAGAAATTGATTCTACAAAACGATCTGTATTTAATAATGATCCTGGATTAGTATTTCTCCCGGACTTAGCTGAAAACAGTTTTTCCACTGCAAGAAAGTTAAAAACTCTCCAACAAAATATGAACAGTTGTAAACAAAAGCTTGAAATTAAATGTGAGAGTGGCGGACAAATATTTAAGCCAGATCCGATGGGTTTAGTTTCTCCTTTACTTACTCCCGTAAAGAAGGAAACGTACAAATGTCCCAAATGTGAAAAAACTAATTTGACTAATGCTTTCAAAAACCGCCACCTCCAAACGCACAGCAAAAATCGTACACATGAATGTACATTCTGTGCTTCCCAATTTAAAGATAAATCTGTTCTGAAGTCACAAGTAAAAAGTCTTCACTCAGGGAAAAAACTACATCAATGTTCGTTCTGTGAAAAAAGCTATGGAAGCAAAGGAAATCTTTATCAACATGTCCGAAGAGTACATACAAAAGAGAAACCATACGTGTGTTCTTTTTGTGGCAAAGAATTTGCTGCTTCTGTGAATTTAAATAAACACATGAGAAGTCACACTGGCGAAAAACCATTGAAGTGTTCTTACTGTGAAAAGTCATTTTCTGCTCGTAACACTATGACTAGCCATATTGCAAGACAACACACCAAAATTAAAAATCACAGTTGCTCTATTTGTCATAGAACTTTTTATTCATTGGCAGAATTACGTCTTCACATGCCGACGCATACTGGAGAGAAACCATACAAGTGTGATGTATGCTTGAAACAGTTTGCCAATTCTATATACTAGGTTTAAAATAGAGCTCCAGACCGAGATCACAGACCGAGAGTTGCTCTTTTTCCCCATGTTAAAAGGCCATAAGAGATTTTGCCTTTTGTTCTTCACTGCCTAGCGTCGAAT
>JABASD010001530.1:0-38600 GCA_019776165.1 Pogonognathellus flavescens
TATTAAGGAACATCAATTTCATTTGAGATCGATTTAGTTTGTATATACCTAAACGAAATAATATTAAGAAGACTACACACAATAGTATATGTGTTAAGGCAATAAAAAGCGAAGCAGTTCGGTAACTATCTTACACATAGAGTTAATAATTCTTTTTAAGTATATCATTCAACTGGATTAGTAGATATGGGTATAGCGTGTACGAATTTGCTGTATAATACTCAATAATGTATGTGAAAATAATTTCAAACTATTTTTTACTGGTAGAAGGATTACGCTATGAGGATATTAGATACGTGTTTTATTTACTTAGTTTTCCTGTATATAAATATTTTGCCATGCTATAACGATAATAAATAGCGAATTGAAGATATAGCCAAGTCGTAGCGCAATAAATTATCTGTTTGATTTCTGTTACATCAGTGCTGTGTATTTATTTACTGGTAGAAACAAAACATCTCACGCAAAGTAAGTAATAGTTTTGTTGTGTATAGTTTCCATTTTCCATGTATGTTACAGAAAAAAGTTTCGTTTGCCTATACACGAATGTAAAAAACTCAAAGTTAGATTTTACTTTTTGTGTCAGCCTTGTTGCTTTGCTACCTACGATTAGAAGCATTTAGTTTTTGACACCCCTTTCATTTATATGAGCCTAGATAGTACCTGTCGTCGTACGTTGGGCATGATATGGGCAAAACTTTTTGTGTTTGTGTTGCATTTCTGCAGAGATTCGATTTGCAATTTGAATTATAGTATTGACTTGTTTTGTTACGAAAGAAAACGAATAAATAGGTCTTGACTATCTGCATTTCTATATAAGTGGACTAGCAGTATCTAATAAGTGTTTTTGTTGCACATATGCCGTATGCGAACAACAGATTGGAAGGGGAATGTCAATTTAGCATTAAAATAAATGCGCTTTTTTGCAATATTGAGATCGTGAATGATTCGAATTGTTGCATATGAATTCCGTGTATACGCAATGCATTCAAATTCAATGTGAAACATTATACAGATATAAATATCATAGGTAGACTTAACGTTAACGTGGCTGTGTAATTTCCAAAGAACGATTGTATTAAAAGATTGATGGGTATCAGTGACTAATAAATTGACAAATAATAATCGAAGACATTTATGGTACTCCCTTGTTATTACATGTCCTATATTATTATTATTACATTTGGTATTTAGTGGAATTCATAAGAAAAGTTTATGGCCAGAAGCTGATGACTAGATTTAGTAACTTGTAAAAGAGAACTGTTTAGTATGCAAATGATTATTACCTCATGTTATCAGAAGCTATTGAGAAGTATAAATAATGTTGGTGTTTGTAAATGTAAAACGTAATGTGTTTGTCATTGTCTATTACAGGGGCAGAACGAATTCGAAGAGTTGCGAAGAGTGGTCAAACAAGGAGGTGATTTCTGCAAGGACTTGGCAGTAGTTCTCCATGAAAGGTACTTTTACAACCTTTGTGTTCTAACTTTTATATAATAATGACATTATGCTATCATTCCATACTTACATGGAAATAATAATATCGAGTAAGGTCATACCATAGCTTCAAATGTAACACGATATATCAGCAAGTGAATTTATCTGTCCATCATTTACTTCAATATGGAAGTATTTACTTTTTCCATTTCTTCGTGACACTGTAGATTGTACAATGGTACTAAAGCGCTAACAGGTACGTAGGGGAAGTCCACAGATTTTTATTATAGCCTACTAGAATACGCAGATTTTTATTCCTGTTAATTCTGTTTGTGAATAAATTCTACCTTAGTAATTTGAGATAAAAGTATATGTTGGAAAATTTTATGCTTGTTATTAATGTGAGTACAGGTACTGTAATTTTTATGAGATTCTGAGATTGTATCTGTATCTATGTAGAATAGATAAAAGTTACTGCTGTCAATTAAATAATTATTCGCCATTTCTAGCTGACATTTGAGTCTCGACGAATGCCGGTGAATGTCAAATAGGCTGCTGCTACTGTTCGTGTATTTGAGTATTGTATTGCACTTTCAAATGAACCGTGAGCTCAAAGTAAATGAATTTAGGACTAATTTTGGACATTGTCATGAGTTAAGAAGTGTTTACAAGGGATTAAAAGACTTTTTCTTGTTAATTCTGTTGACATTTACGATACTAGATTTTCAATTCTCTCTCTTTTAATTGTTGACTACCGAGATTAAGGCTTTTTAGTCAATCTAAGTGGTCTACTTCCATTCTAATCACGAGATTAAGACATTTGCAGCTTTGTCTTTTGTTGTGAGCATTAAGAAAACAATTAGAATAAAAAGTCAAGCGAAGAAAGAGATCTAAGTAAATTGGAGAGCTTAGTCATGGTCAATTCAAGCTTACGATTATAGCTTTCGCGTTCTTTCGCACAGCCCACTTAAACGATTGAATATTATTTGCCTTGCTGGGCTGATCTGAAAACGACGTGAACTATTTCGCTTTTGTACACTGTCAGAAAATCCTTAATGCTTAAATATAAGATGAGCTATAGTGATATAGCTTGTGTTAAGTCAAGTCTTTTCGTGTTAATGTTATCTCTGTTCTGAATTTCCAGTCTCAAGTTGAAACTGAAGTTAAATACTTACATTGAGGTGCCTATGCATTGTATGCATACTCGAACTTAACGTATTTTTGCAACTGTGAATCCCAGACTTAACTTAGACATTTACACACAGTAACAGCAGGATCATTTCTACGAATCTGGGTTACCTACTCTACTGTTGTGCTTAACTATCGACTCGATAGAACATTACATACGCTAAAAACTATCCTTATATAAAGTCATTTACTTCTACTTCTACTACTACTATAACTTATATTTTTACAAACTATGGTAAGTAAAACGAACCAGTTGGGTTGTATACGGAAATGGACGGTATGGTGCAGTGGTGGTGTGATGTGACAGCTATAAAGTCAAAAACGCTTACAGTAAACAGTTAGTGGGCAAGCAAATTACTGAATGGACAGGATGCGGAATAAATACATACGTAAATTGGGAAGCTGCAATTATGTGCTGGCCTGTTGTGCTGATGAGTCAAGCTTAACGAGGATGTGAATACTTAAAATTATATGGTAACGCTTCAAACTTGCAAAACACTAATAAAGAGATCGCGATCACATCATTGACTTCAAATTCTATACAGTAAGTACTTGCAAGGTAAATGCCTGATACTTATACCACATCTGTATATATAAGTATACAGACATACGTGTACGTATGATTGAGCTGGTGAATTGAATATACAGGATGATACATTTTAGGATATCGTATTTGAAGGAACGACAAGTGATTCAGGAATGATTTTTGCTTTCCTTTTATGAGCAATGGAATAATGTGTTGTGTAGTTAGAGGGTAATTGTGGCTGTTATGCCTACTACTGTGATGCAGGTGATTTTTGATACGTTCGTTCACATTGGATGGACTTTTGGGATGACGATGACACGGCAGTTGCTAATTTTCTGCGTGGTGGTTATGGCTTGTTTAGAGTCACGAGTAAATGTTTCCAAGTACGAGATAATGACTTACATAGTTAAATATTCGTTATGGCCCTTGTGGTTTTTGTTGCGATCTTGTCCCAATATGGAACATCTTAATATTTATGTTTCTGCAAACGTTATAGTTTCAGTTTTTATGACACGATTAAGCTTCACGATCAAACGAATAATGATAAAACCCTTGAGACAAATATACGGATGGGCAAGTTCACTGCGTACTAGAAAACTCGTATGCACTTTTGCTATGCACACCCAATCACCAAAACTAAATACATGGATATTTATGTAAAATTAATTACTGAAAGAGCAATTGCCTAGTACAACAATATCTATGTGTGAATTAGACAAAATATAGATATAGGTGATCATATTTTTTGAATAGGCATTGGTATTATAGTTTATTCTGAAATTAAATTCACAGTTAGAGTTTAAGTAACGATAAGAAGTATCTCCCGCAAAGAATGTGCTGGTAAATGTTATGTACATCTTGTAATATTATGATGTAAATCAGAGTAATATTGAAATAATTGCTGCATGTCTTATTATTGTTGGTCTTATAGATCGTGTAAATAAGCAGAGTAATGCGTGTGTGTGTCAGCGTGTGGGCTGAGGTTAGATTACTTTGACAAAAACTATATTTGGCACGCCCAACAGTCTCAATATGATAAAAATACTTCCATGAGCCATGTGTGGTAGAAACTAACAGCAAAGAGCAAGCTCGCACAAATCATCGCAAAACAGTTTCGCAATAGAGGAAATAAGTTTATCGTATATACATCCATACTCACCATAAACCAAACTAACATATCAAAAACCAAAAGTATATTTCACTCAAGGTGAATTTTCTTACTTAGAGGACATTTTGAAAGCAGAATTATTTTGTAATCTCACATCCGTTATGTTATAAGGAATATGCTCATGGGCCAACACTACTGTTAACGAACTTACCTAAATAATTAGTGCAGATGAACTTTCCCCTTTGAATAAATACAATGTAGGTTTACTAGCGCAATCACAATTTCAAAGAGAAATTGACAACAAAAATTATAAGTGAACTAATTCCTTACAAAACCAGATGCAATTAGTTTTTCTTCTGAGTTAAGCACAATCAAGTGTAGAGAAGTATCTTTCAATTTGTACTGTATCAATTTCAATTGCATTTTACTGACAATAACAAAAGATTCGCCTAATCTATAAAAGAGTACAACATGTCTTTATCAGAACAATATATTATTCGTTAACTTCTGGAGCCACAATTACAAGGGAGCATCTGTCCAAGCCATGCACCAGTTTACCAAACCATTTTTCTCTTAAGAATCTACGAAGTGATGTTTGTAGTACATGAGGGTTCAGTTTATTACGTTTTAGTTCCATTTACAAAACACATTTGCTTTAAAGACTACTACCATATAGAAATACAAAAAGAATGCATTATACTCTCTAAAGGAAACATATGGCTTCTCATTACTGTCTTCGGGTTTTGTATGTTGAGTGTGTAATTGTACCATTGCAAAAAAAGTACCTATATATAAAATGAATTGTGTATCTACAATAGCACTTACCATGAACATCATCACATATTGTTCTATCTTGATATAATGGGATTGCAATACAATTAATCCAGAACAGATAATAGGAGGGTAGAATGATTCTGCTCTTAAAGATGCTCATTCCAATCCACAGTAGCCATAGCCCATTTCTTGAGCAAACCACACCTCTGACTGGCTAGCCAAGTTTTTATCGTCTGCTATACGTATGCCGTATGTGTAGTATTTCCCACATTGATGAGATTGAGGTTAATTGATGCAATTTTCTAAATCAGCCAAGGTGCTTTAATCTCTTCACTATACGATACGTCTTTTTCTATCATCAGCTATTATACAGTAAATTAAATTATCAGCACTAACTAAAAACTTTAAATTCATTCACTGTTTCAACACGTAACATTTTCCTTCCTTCCTGTTGTCTGCTTCAATTGCAACTAACGTAAGAATGTAGCACTCACATAGCAATAAATTAATTATGAAGTTATCATTATTTACATCCCCCTTACTAATCCAGTACAGTATAATTTTTTATCCGGTAAGATTGATAATTACTGAGTCTATGAGTATGCTGACTATTGTGACTGGCTGTATTAATTGTGACAAACTGACTCGCTGTATTATTGTAACAAACTGATAGGATTTTAAACACTTGTGATTTATGAATTAAAGTAATAAAAATCTAAAGTCCCATTGCATTGTATGAGAGAGAGCTGAGAGGAGTGTATTTTATTTAACCCTACAATCAATATTACTGTACTTACAGTATATAGGTGCCTTGACCTTAATTGGTTCTTAAAAGTGAAAATATATTTTCTAGCATAATATCAATCTTGTCATATTTTACTAGTATTTACACATTTGTTGTTTGAAGATGCAGAAAAATATTATGATCTAAAGCACAAAGGACTTTTCATCATTTGCATTCTGTCTGATGATTAGCAGATTTCATTTCTTGCAATCAATAATAGTAATTGTTTCTACCAGTAGTAGTAGTGTAATTATAAGTAAGTTTCCATATTTGATGATATGACCAATGGATTACCAATTAGTGCAAGTAGAACTATTTAGTATAATAGTAGCAACTACACCTGGGTAAATTATTCCTTATGTGTTAGTTAGTACTGATTGATTGCCTTGGGTTGGATTCTATGAAGCTAATAATTGAGTTGATTGACAGTGAACTCTGCAAAGCAGACAGAGTCATTCAGATTGGTGTGTATGGTCATTGCTTGAGATTTCTAGGTTAATTATCCAACCTAACTGATTTGAATGAAGCGAAACCTGAAAGAAATAAATAGGAAAGGAGTTTGTGAAAAGAACTTTGCGGAGTGCATTATTGTATCTTGTTAGAGAGTATATAGTGTGCTGTACTTACAGAGATACAGCATCAAAGGAAGTAACGGATGATTCGATAGAAACTTTCTGTTTCCTTTGATTTAAATTACAACCTTTATTGTCTTGTCAGCTTGTCTTTCAATGTGATAATACGAATTGAAGGTAAATGCATATATGAAATGAAAGAAGTGAAATATATGATAGTAGCAATCAGAAACACAGCAGCAATGACGTTATGTGCAACAACGTGAGTTCAACTTTTCAAAGATGTTAATGCAGTAATAAATCTTTGTTTAAATCATTAATAACCTCTCGGCACTTGTGCATGGTCAGATTGATTAATAAAATTTAAAGTGAAAAATTCCATGTAAATTCAACTGGAGAACAGATTTCAGAAACGCTGTATATGGATTATGTGTATCGCTGTATATAATGTTATTATTATTATTATTACTCTACGTACTACATCTTGCAGTTGCTATTTTGAGTTTTGTATTGCTTCTGCCTCTGCTACAAAAGTGGCATATGCTGATTATTGTAAACAAGGGAAATCATGTTGAACACAGCAACTCTTTTTAAGTTGCATACGAGTTGCATGTAAGATCTATCTGTACATAAATAAACAATTCCATTCTAACCGGCGAATCTTTTGAATTCACGTTGTAAACAACATAATCTTCTTCCATGTCATGTTTTATTATATCTAAAATTGCATGTTACAATAACGTTCGCTGTATCTGGGCCATTTTTCATTTTCATGAAGCTTTAGTACAATTGCAAATAAAATAACTTCGTAGTAGTTCTCTAAAAGTTCATGCTCAAAAGATAGGCATCGTGTCTACTTATAATAAATTGCTTAGTGTCCGTCCGTGACTCTTGTTTTAGTTTTTGTTATAAGCACACCCACCACCATACCAAAGTCCATATCGTTTAGACGAATTCATCTTTCATTTTACAAAATGTCCTTTTTGATAAATGAATTTCTGTAGCATCTTTAAATGAATTTAACTTCAGTTTAGTTTTTTAAAGAGTACCCAATATTTATATCCTGTATAAATTAATATAGATTAATTGATTGTATAAATTTATACATATTGAACTAATCTTTATAAGAGAATACTATATTAATGTTTGCAATCTGTACTAGACTACGGGTTCTTGACCACAAATACGTAGAACTATGCTACTGGGTAATAAGAAGCATCAGAAAATGATAAAAATTGTCTTTGTTGTTGTCTGTGTACAGATTTTATTGCAAGTGTTTCTCCTTTTGTTTTGTAGGTCAGAGCTGGAAGCACAGTATGCAAAGGGATTGTCGAAACTTTCAGCGAAGCTGTTGAAAGCCTCAAAGGAAGCCACAGGCTCCGTTGCTCATGCATGGCAAGCTGTTGCAGTACAGATCGACACTCAAGCTGAACTACACAGGTAATTCTATCTTTTTATTTCTACCAACTCACTCTTATGTATGTACATCACTCTTTGTGTACACGGATATTTACTTACAGTGTGTTAGTATACATACTGCATTAATATAATACCTGCTAATTCTGGCGTTCGTACTTGCGACATGCCATACATTCTCCCTTGGAAATAATAACATGATCATCATTGCATTGTCATCATCAAAGCAGTATATTAATGAAATATCTGCATCGAAGCGAGCGACAAATATTTTTATTACAAAGGAACTCACCCACATTCTTCTTAAGGCATTATATACTCTACTAGTAGTAGTAAAAGTAGGATCATTTATTATTACTTGTTATGCTACATTGGCAGTAGTGCACGTTACTATTTATAGCCTTTAATAGCGCAGTCGTTTAGAAAACAAATATATTACATATGAAGATGTGAAAATATGTAGTAGTATATATATGCTATTTGGAAACAATTAGGATTAATTTTCATGGCATCAACTGCTAAATGACAGGGGATAAAAAGAACCGCCCGGCCAATTACTTTTCTTTACTATAGGAGTAAATTGTACTATTGTAGTTTCAGTATACGTTGTAGTAGCACATAATAACTACAAGAGAGTTATCATTTAGCTCAGCACATTATTATCTATCTACAGTGTAACACAAAATGTTTATATAAATGTTACGTGTGTACTTTTGTATGCGAGAAAATCTTGACAAAATGTTCGCGTGAGTTATGCTTACTCTCTCGAGTCCTCTATAGTAGTCATATCACATCCGAAATTGGTTCACTTCCCATGACATAAAATAATTAGCACATGGAATACTACAGCAAACAGTGCATTTACATTTCAGATCCTTATCGATTCTGTCTTCCTTGAAATTAGCTTGGATTACAAATGGTAATACTGCACACAATTACAGTAGCTTCCTCAAAATATTGTATGTCATTCATAATTGTCATGTCATATACCTATACACATGCATGCGGTTATCCGCAATACTTTGTTTTGTGCTAGGTTAATATATAGTGCAATACGCAATCGTACTTTTAATACACAGTAATAACAATAAGTACCTAATATAATATTAGTATGGGTTCATAATATAGTATTAAATATATTTTGCCTTGATGTCTTGTCTTGTCTCGTCTACCTTTTTGCTAAACTGAATGTGTTAATGTTAATGCTCCTTACCATATCTGTATATACATACGACTGCGTATGTGTTGGTTACAGTCATAGTCCTTTAGTTGTAACGCAATGGCTATTTATGTTGTCAACACTTGCAGTAGGTTAAAAAACAGCTTGAGATTCGTTTCAACAGCGTTGCTCAATGTGAAACATGAAAATATTCATGGCGATGTAAATAATGGGTGGGTGTAGTGTATTTTGAGTAAGAATAATATTGTGAGATGACAAAAATTAAAAGTATTTTCCAACTGGGGTTCCGTCGAGTTTCGTTAAGGTTGAAACTAATTTCGTCTTGTTTTGAGTTCTCTTTGCCCTCAATGCACCGGGCATCAATCACAAATAAAACTCATCTGGAAAGTGTCCAATTTAACTCAAGTACCTACAATATGGCAAACGTATTAGAGATACAGTTAGTTAGAGAGAGAGAGAGAGTGAGAGTGTGATACCATTTCCTTCTTGTAATTTCCCCTTGGCACGTCTTTTTAACTGGGTAGAACAAAAGGGAGCTGAACTGGAAATTCTAACGTTTCCACTCGAAATATTTACGAAATATATAAAGCTATATACACTTCTATTTCAATTTAGATTTTCCTTATATTATTTCTCGGTAGTCACTCATTCACTTGACATGAGTTTAAAAATACAGAGAGAAACGGTAAACACACAGCTATTATTGTATTCTATTATTCTATTGAGTATTGAGTGCCACATACTGTGATCTTTGTATAGAGTATCAGTATATATAGGTATAAAGCAAATACTTGTTCTACAACCTTGACAATAGTCTTAAACACAAATAATCAATCAGAACCTTGAAAGATGCGTATGCAATAAACAAAAAGACATGACTTCTGTTTTCCATGGCCTGTAATATTGCTTGTCTCTGTCAGGCTAAGAGTACAGAAAAGAAAATTGAATTTCAAAAGATTGCTTTAGAAATTGCAATGGATTTATTATTGTGGTTGAGACATGTCATTCTGTAATGTTATCTAACACACGGATATGTGTTATGTAGCAAATCACTATAATATAAGTTTTAATCGTGCATAAAGTAAATAAGTAAAATACACATAGGTAGGTAATGTTCAAACAAGCAAAATCTTTTTTAATGGCTAACACTGTAATTGAGATTGGTAATCAATACAATTCTAAAAAAGTTTCATTCACAATTAATGGTCCTTAGGGCTACTACAACGAATAATGAAGGTGCCAAATTTTCACCTTGTACATTTAGAATTTATCCTTTCTTGATCATTAATTTTATAAAGCAAATTCACAACTCCCATTATACGTATTATACAGCTATCCGTGTAAATCGTAAGGTAGAATGCACGTAATAACAAGAACACACATTATTTACATAGTTTATATTGTAAGTAGAGTAGTACCTAAGTGGAAGTGTAGCGTTTATTTGAAGAATTTTATTGCAGAACCATGGCTGTAATCATAAAAAGTACATTTGCATGAATACAAGATAATCTTATCCGTTTTGTCTTAGAAAGAACGGATCTAGTATCGTAAATTATGATAAAATAGGAAATCACTTCCGTGTTGTAATGGCTTTTTCAATCTCTGCCTTGGTGGGAGTCTTATTTAAAAGGAAAAATAAGTGCAGTAGTAGTAGTCGAGAATTAATCCAAGTTGGCTTTGCTTGCACACTGCCACGTTAAACATATCGCACGTCTATAGAGTAAATTCTTCTGGCAATGTTACCTGCTTCACTGTACATTTTACATTTATATACTTCAATATCCGCCTGTGAGACTTTTAGAGGAAACAGTCATTTAAGATACTAATAATATTTGTTCTTATCCTATTCTCATCGGCTCTGATTCGTTCCTTAACGTAATAAACTGTAATAACTGTAAAGTACACCCAATTTTATGTTCCCTTTGCTAATTGTAATAAAAGTAATACGAAAGGTTGTTCTGAATTAGCAAAGGCTGTTCACAGTAGCCGTTACATGCTACTAATAACCACTAATGAAATATATTTAAAAACCTTCATAGCTGGGCTTATGGTAAATTGAAGGGACTTTACTTTTCTTCAACTTCCCATACAGAAAACAGAGTTATAATTACATGCACAACACAATCCTCTTTTATAATGCCTAAGACAGTGTAATTGTAAGTATACAGCCATAGACTTCCTTTTTGTGAAGTCAACACGTATTCCAACGAATAGAATTTTGCTGACAAAGCACGCAAAAGAATTATTACTATTATTGTTAAGCAATTGTCACCACAAAAACTTGTATGCAAATGTTCTAAGTGTTCACGTCTATATAGCGGTAATGCAAACTATCTATTCTAACATAATATGACAATTGCAGCATAATTTTACAGTACACATCATTTTGACCACAAAGAAAATTTGAATGGATGGTGATGGTAATTCAGCTGATTTCACTTATTGTTACATAGCAATGCATACGTATACCGTTTGGTTTGTATGAGCAGACTGAGACTACGTGGTAGAATATAATATTATTGAGTGCAAAATATAAAGTATCTGTATATTCCTTGGTCTGCTACACAAACGCATAGTTTATCTTATAAATAAGGTAGGTACCTACTTACCACATCTACTACTTATACATCCACTAAGTGCATGTATGCAATTAGACACTATTTATATCCTACACTCATTGAAATGCTGCACAGGGAATTGACAATCGTAATAAAGTGCCTTAACTATGAGTTGAGGCATGCAGGTACTCTGTTTTAATTAGCAAATAACATTAGATTGCAGATAACCGTAAAGTCAACTCGTTCAGAGCAGAAAGACTTCACACTGCTGCGTTTACACGTAATATTAATTTATCCCTGTACTTATATAGGTATAGGAGGAAAATATTTATATAGCATATATACAAGGTACATAAAATTGAATACTACTATAAGGAGGTATATGCTTTAGTTATCATGTGTGTATGTGTTGTGTGTATTTATATCATTCAAAGGAACAACCCTCGTATCGTTACATGAACAGTGAAATGAAATCGCGAATTACTTAGCATAGCATATCAGAGATTATCTTTCCTTCGTCTATTAATCTAAGAGGTATATCTAATGAAACCATCTGAAAATAAATAAATTACACATATGATTTCATCCTTGAGTCTAGTAAATGGAAAACTGCAGTCAGTCTATAATACTCTCAGAGTGTAGAAGTTACATTAGGGCTCCTGCGAATACAAAATTGAGAAAATGTGCATACTATAAACGTATAGAGGCAGTTTTCAGTTAAGTGTGTGGAATACCTTCGTATGCTACAGAGGGGGGTATTAGATATATTCAATTTAGCTCTACTCATAAAATGTTTACATGCTAATAAACTGCTAATTAGCACTTCACTTCCATTGTAGGTATATAGTGTAGCCAGAGTGTAGTTATGTACGAGGTACCACAGAATTCAATCTATTCTCTAGTACTATATGGATATCATAACTGCTATAAGCTTTAGAGTGTGGAAAATATGGTTAGAGTTGTAATGTGAAGAGATGTGCGGTTAAAAAGGCAATTTTTACAAATGTCTCTGATATTTTATAGTAGTAATTGTAATTGTAGTAGAGCAGTACCACAGAGAGCACTTCTAGGAAACTTAATATGTGTAGGCAAACGATTCTTCTAGATATGCAACGGTAAAAGTTTACATTATAGTAAGTACTTGCGATTTGTAGCGACTAAGAAAGTTATTATTAGTAAATTTAATGTTCAAGTGAAATGCAAGTTTATTAAGTGGAAAAAAAGTTAGAATCCGACTGCCTTGAGCTTTATGGTAGTTTTGGAAGCTCTATAACTTCGTATTATGTACAGAGATACTATAAAAGTCATTCGTGGAGAAGACTGATGTAGTTTCTATTTCTGTAACAAAGTGCAGGGGGTAGATCATTTTGGAGAATTAATGTAATCTGACAAGACAACACTACAGTGGGATATGGGATAAGTTGAGGGAAACCAAAAGTTACATATACACAAAGGATTACAATTATTTTAAATTATTATTATACCTAATGCAATCGTGAAACTCGTCAAATTCAAGGATTATTAATATTTGTCAGCTTTATCATCAATTATAGATGTACTGATGCACATATGGCATAGGGCAGGTCTAGTTCTACTCTGCAAAGTTGCTTTATTTGCTTGTACAAAAATAAAATTCAATCAATTCATATAGAACTTTCGTATTTTATATAACAATTGGATAGGCAGTGGGTAGGTATATAGTTTAGAACAAATGATTGAAAATGATTTTTCTGAAGGCATCCTGAATGAAAAATACACATAGTTATTTCAAGCTCCACTTAGAAATAATACTACTACAGATAGTTGTGTATGAATTTGCACGATATCTTATGTTCAGTCATTAATTTATTTATTTAACTTTCAAGACTTAAAGTTTATCAGTAACCTTTGTAGTAGTACTGAAAACTGATTAGGTATAGATTACCATAAGACAGCTTGAATGAATGGTTAAAAGCGTCTATGCAAAAGCATCTAACAATAATACCTTATAATAATACATACGTATTTTTAATACCTTTTATTAAGTTACCACAATCAAATCAATAATAATTAAAACATTAATGTAGATAAAGGTTTGCTCTGTAAGCTTGTTAAAAATGTAATGTTAATATTCTTTTGGTTTGTCTGAGTCTGAACTGAGTAACCTGAGTAAGAGTTATTTACCTACTTTAATTAAATTAAAAACTTAAAAAACCATTGCATACATGATAAGTATAGGTAATTTGAATTTGAAATCTACATACAAGGTTCATTCAAAATCAATACTACAATTGCACAGTGTATAGAACCGAATAAGAACGTCTTAAAATTCTTTCGCATGCACCTACATTGAAATTCCTAAAATAAGTTACGGGACAATAATCTTTAAACTGAGCGTAAGATGCCGAAGAAAGCATAGTAATTTGAATGTTACGTCTACCTGCCTACTTATTTACATACAGGGATTTGTTTATCACAGTTAAGGAAGATAAACATGAATAACTGCAACATGTACGCAACTAATACGTGATTAAAGAAACCAAAGCGTTTATAAAGCCTTATAGTGTTCACTATTGTACTCGGATATTTTATTTTGCTTCCGCCTACTTAGAAATAGTAAATGAGAAAAGCTGAAAAAATATGCATCTTCTTTTAAACCAAGCACGAAGCCAATAATATTCTTGTGGGTTGACTTTTGTGATCCTCCTTTGTGGAGTATGCACATATAGCATCTCAGATAACATTACATGCATTCCACATATCTGATACAAACAACAACATCGTATATAACTATGAAGTACATACAATACCACTACTACCAGTTTCTGCAACTTATCAAAAATGGTTGTGTTACCATAATGGGTGTTCGTGAGGATCAACATAATAAAGGACAACATACTACATTACGTAAGAAGATCTCTATGGCTAAATAAACGTAAACACTACTAAACAGACTTATCTCCTTATACCCTCCTCGCCTCATGACGGTTTAAGATAAAAAATTCTCGCGTAGTGTGGCTTTTGGTTGTATTATTGTTTTGAATCAATTCCTGTTGCATCTTATTACGATCTTCACAACTGATTGTGAGGTTAGCGACATAATTTCAGATGGGAGAAGAATGTTTTACACTCAGTTTGTTATGATTCACTCTGCATGTGTATGTTAAATGTTTTGTACTGTATATATTTTTATGCACAGGCCTATAAGGGAGTAGCCGGTTTAAAAACGTCGGCTACAACAACAACCAATCTCGAGAAATGTCAAGAACACAACTCTTTTCTCATTTTATTTTTTGTGACCATTTTTGATCCTTGATTTTTACAAAGCTCCGTATAAAGTATCTTCAGTTTGCAACTATCATCCTGGGATGAAATAACATTAACAAACATATTTATTATTACTTCATGAAAAGTTTTCTTTTATATTCTTGCGTAAGTATTCATGGCTCTCTTTGTTAGCATTGACTTATAAGTACTGCGATACGACGTGAATGTGAAGTGCATTGAATGGAAAGATTTACTTGACGACAATATTGTCATTGTTGCTGTGTCATCGGTTCTGCTTATTTAATCTTACGATGTTAGCAAATAGGGATAATCCTCTGTGACATGGAGCCAATTCGCCATAAGATAAGTTGTTTTCATTTCCTCCAAATGATCAAGACTCACTAGAAAAGCTTGCACTTGATCTCTTACTTACTACACTATCACTATCGCCGAAGAGAATAATAATAATAATGTGAAATTGCAATGTCCACAAGAGACAGGTGAGATGGATATGGAAGTTCGTAAGTAAAAGGTTGATCTTGACTTCAATATTGTCTACCTACGCCCAGCCATATTTATCCATAGCTTCCTTTAATGTTTATCGTTCACTCCCCTTCAGGATTATTACCTCGTATATAGTTCGTCGTCGTGATGGCATTTAGTAGGACATTCTTCTAGGGCTGCAGGTATAATATGTTAGTGTAATGTATTTAAGTGCCTGTGTAAATTCAGCATGACGTGCTTAGTATATACACATTTACATTCTGCTGACGCAAACATGGCTCAAGCTAAAACTAATGCTGAAGTCAATGTATTTTTTGCTTATTTATATTTTGCAATATGCTGCCCATACCAAGCTTCTGAGAGTGAGAACGTCGAATCGGGATTAATATACAGAAACAGACGACAAATCTACTTCTGATTTTGCAACTTTTTGTAATTTTGGGGACAATCGAATTAGTTCACCTTGCTTGGTGTAGATTTCCATTGCTGAATTGTATTAATGGTTCGTGTCACGTCATTGTACACACATTTGACATTCTAAAATATTCATAAGTCAATGAGCATTACCAAAGACGGAGATTTGCTTATCTGAGCCAAACGTATGTTGACCTCACGGCAAACTTAAAAGTGTATCGAGAATTTAATAACTATTCATGAGGGTTATAAGCTCACTATCAGTCTTTTCTCACATCTACAGTTATTGTTATGCAGACATCATAATTTATCGTACTCAGCCCAGCCTGCATGCACTCTCACAGATTATTTTGCATTTCAAAGGATTCTCGCAGTTAGGATTAATATGAGTAATGGTATTATCCATATCTAGCTCAGAAAGAATAGAATGTGTTTACTAATCCACAAAGGCTGTGGAAAACGAATCTCATTATTAAAGCTGCCATGTGTCAATACATATAGGTAATGTACAAAGTTAACATAAAACACAAATGAAACAAAAAATGTCTGTATGTCCATTGGTATACTGATTTAAGTGATGAATCACCGAATCGTTTGTTTTATGCGAACATTCATATTGGAAATTCAAACTCCCTCAAAGAAAATTCCCAAATAAATAGTATTACTTTCGTTACACTTTAATAGGTTACTTCAATTCAAAAAAATATTTTTTGTACATATAAACTATGAATGTACGAAGTGCATATTATATGTGAATGTTTTACCTATAAGATAAGCTAAATGCTATTAGAATCGATAGAATGCTTAAAGATAAGCATTCTATCGATATAATTTTAATGATCTTTTGTATTTATATACGACTTCTCAAATTCATGTTTCAAGCTGTCCTGCCAATAATTAACAATTACATACATTATAGTTTGTCTTTCTTTGAAAACGAATCTGCAACTTACAATTGTTCTCGGTTTGAAATATTACAAATAATTATCTCTGCTTATGTGCTGAATACTTGTACTATGATAGGTTCTTAACATAATAAAATTACTTTCAAACTTTACTATGCAGAAGATAAAACTTTACGCATCATATTAACAGATACTTGTGTTTTGACTGGTATTTCATTAGTTAATTAAACATTACCTTGCTTACTATACCTATAATATAGTGATATATATTTGCGTATTATCGTCAAGATGAGTTGGCAATTGCGTTTATGACAATCACTTGTAAAGTGCAATCATTTTTCCATGTTTATTTCAGACGAAGATGAGTAACCATTAAATTACTTACTTTTAGGGTCTGTTGCTCGTTAAGTGTGTACTATTTAATGTTATGTTCAAGTAAGAAAGGTTGGATCATAATGTAATATATGAAATAAGAGTTGGGTTACAAAGTAAAGAGGGAGATAATTTTTGATTTAGCTGTTGTCCATGTCTGGGCGTCTTGTTTCCTTTTAAGATTGTCATGAGACACGGTAAAAGGCAAGGTCTGGCCATTTACGGATTCATAAACGTCACTGAGTGGCAGGCATTATTTCTTCTTGGATTCTTTGCAGTCGTCTAAATACACGAATTACCTACCTTACCTATCCTCTTTCTTAACTCTGATAGTGAATTTAAACATAAATTAAAAATATAGGATTTTTTCACAGTCTTTGTAAGAACGTAGTGTATAATTTTATTTGGCTTGTGCATTATGTTCTTACTCGACTGGTATTGTGGACTCAATGGGAATAGCGAATGTTTCATTTTTACAAAAACCCGTCAGTTGAATGAAAAATGCCAACAAACTCCGTGATCGTGACTTCTTTAGTCATTTTATAGCTAAAAAATGTCAATTATAAAGTCTGGATAGTTGAATAGTTGTGTGCACGTTATGTCATGTGTTTTTGCACTCATTGTTTTAAATTCTTTTCATACACTCGAATTTAGTCTTGAAGTCAATTCAAGTTCACATCATTCTCACTCTTGTCTCAAGTCGTTAATGTACTTTTAATTACGTATCTGGCTTCACACAATTTTGTTTTCGCAAAATTGTACACAATAGTACACACATATACATAATATTGTATATACTAACAGGCACAGTTATAAATTACTTACTCAATAATGTTACTGCTTCGAAATTCTTCCTTAAACTCACATTCACGAGAAATCTTGTACGCAAATTATTATGTGTGGGTTTAATAAATGTAGTATAACATATTGATCCACCTTTATACTACATATGTACGAGATTTTAATTGCATAAGGTTATATGTAGAATGCATACACACACATGCTGCTAGTTTTAGGCGTTTAGTCTTAGTCAAGACATGGACATGACATGACGCGGAAGAAATGCTCATTATAGTTGAGTTTATTTGTGTGGCTATGCTACAAAGAGTTGGGTGTAGGATTTTGTCATATTTGTTTTTCATTACCCACGTTTTTGTGTACAGCCTTTGTTTATGCCGTGTATTGTCTTACACAGTCCATTTATAAATGAGTATCAATCAATCAATCAATATTGGTTTATTCAGGACGATACGACGAAGTCTTTACATCCATTACATAGGAATACATTACATATAAACTGGTACATATTAATAATTTAAGTTATTACAGTATTATAGAAAAATTAGCAATGCTACAAAAAACTATAATAATGTAATTACCCAAACTGGCAATTTCATACATACATAACTTGTAAGTAAATCAGAACCATAACTAAACAGGGAGCCGAGATAGGTATAAAAGCAAAATATTCTCACAAGAATTACGATTATATACCTCGCTTTTAGTATAAACAATTATATAAGGTGATAAGACCTAAGACGTAATCTTTAAACTTGTAGAGTTTTATTCACCGCCTATTCTACAACTATATAAAATTAGGTTAAGCTAAACCTACAGCCATGCAGATATGTAGTTTATCGTAACTAATGCACAGAAATTACCCGACATGATCTTTCATACGGGGAGTTCCCACTTGAGACTTATTAATTTTTAGATATTGAACATTTCTAGAGTGACCGACTGTGTGGAGTTGAGTAGATTTTCGATTTGTGCACACTGTTTGCTTTTAGAATATTCTGTTATCTTCAAGTTGGTAGGGTCTTCATGAGCTTGGACTAAACAGGCAGATGAGTCGTCTCGATGCAAAATAACCTCGTCTGACATTCGTTAGGAAGAAAAGCGACATACCAAGGCGCAGACCGGACGATGGTAATCATCATAAACCTTCAGAAAAGGACATCGAGCCCGAGAGAATGGTAAACACCCAACACAACGCACAGTTGAAGTAGGCAGTGTAGCTTCTTGGCCGAGATAGCGTCATTTGACTATCTTAATCCTCACCTATGCAGATTCCAGCCAACGACGAGAGACAGCCATCTTCCAAATTTTGATTTTTGGGATTGAACTTCCTAAAAAACCGATTTATTTCAGTAAGGAGTTCGCACTTTCTCGCACTAATGAGCTTCCAGCCACACGTAGGTCACTCCGGTCACACTCGTATAATTTTTAGCTTCGGATCACAATAAACAGCAGCACAATAATTAAAAACAATTCCGAAAAATCACCAGATAAATAACTTATGTGCTTACTCGACGAAGTCTCAAGGGGAACTTCTTATAAATGAGTAAAACGAGCAGAAAGAAATAGTATCCACATGACATGCATGTTACATAACCATTATCTTAACATACTTACGTGTTAGTTACATTATCTTATATAGTGTTTCTGAAATATACACGAGCTTAGTAAAATATTAGAACTGCGGTATTGTTGTCAAAAGGTTAGATATCAGTGCATGTAAAAAGTCTAAAATTTTATAGTCTCAGTTTTGATTTCGATGCTCGTTGGAGTGTTAATATTCAAAGTAGTCAGTGAGATTGATATTATTTGCCTGTTAAGTAATTAGTTATGTTTAGTCCAAAAGAATTTATAAACTTTTCTCTGGGAAAGACGACGAGAGCAAGCTTATCATATATCTATTGCTTTAAAACGACCAATAATCGAAAGTTGAAACAAGATCTGTGCTAATGTTTCAGTAACAAAATAATTCCGAGAATGGGGAAATTCTGGTTCGGTGTTTATTTATAAAACAAATTTTTTAGTTTGAATAATAAAATTAACTTTCAGTCTCGACAAGAATTATGAACGCATTCTTTTATGAGTTGTTCAATATTAATGATTAAACACTGCTACTTTGATTCATCTTGTCATGCTTTATTCATTAAGATAAAGATAGACAAATTTTGTATTTACATATGCAATTATAGTATTTTCCATTAATTTATTTCCTTCTTCTGCTATAATTTTGCTCAGTGTCACCAATAAGAGCATGTACATATATAAAATAAGCTTTCTTAATGCTTGCGTCTTTAGCTAAATATATAAAGTAATAGTTTATTCTGTATTCTATTCTAGTTGTGTAATAGGTTTGTCACAACTGTTACATAATTATTATTGTATTTCAAGTTCAGTTTCTTTAAGACATTAACGATTTTAATGTCAATATTGAAATAAGTAAAGTCTTCCTTTTAAAAGATGAACTGACTAGATGACCCAACTGTTTATATGTTGCATTCTTCCTTGTACGAATAGAAAATGAACGTTTATCTAGGCAAAAGGTTAACAACCAACTGCATTGAAATGTTCATTGCAACAAAAAGTTTTGTATAAAACAATTTAATTGTACATTTGTACATAAATGTAGTTTGACCTTAGATTTTCAGTGCATTTTGTCTTTGCTTTCATCTTTCATACGTATGTATGATATTTTGGTATTTTCATTGAAGAACGTTCACAGTCTTTGCAGAAATGCTTTAATCAATTAACTTGGTACTTACTATGGTAGTACACAACTTTCAACTACCACTGCAATTAATGTTACATAAATGAATACTTAAATTGATATAGAAGGTAATTTATGAATGTGTAAATGAATTTTTAAATAAGAATGTAGTAAGCTTCTACTGTCTGTCTTAATTTTTGTTTAAATGGTGAGGTGAATGTAGACTTCTACATTGTATCTCAGCCGAACGTGTTTTGACTGCAATTTATTATCGCAGAGTATGATGACTACATATAAATAAATGTTTGTGTCTACCAGAAGTGAAATGAGAAAACATTTCTGTTTAGGTAATCTATCGTTTATTTATCTGTCCAATGTGTACACGTAATCATGATTTTCCTCATTTTTCTCTCGGAAGACCTTTGATTCCATTGCGAACGGTAATCTGTAGAGAAACGGAAATAAGTTGACTACAAACAAACTGCAGCTACTACAAACTTGTTACATGCAAATATCTGTATACTTATACCTACTTAATGTTTACTTTACAAAGCGGCTTCCCTTTATTCCTCCATAATATGTTCTTGTCTGATTAATCATAATTTTACTTTCTTTCCACTTTAGAAAACGCCAGTGCAAAAATGATGCTCATAATGATAGAAATGCATTGTACATTATTAAAAAATATTTGCCGTTTCATATTATTATAACTGTACTTATACAATTGGTGGTTAAGTGGTTATGTAAACTATTTAAAGTAAATTGTTCCGATGAAATTATTTCTGTTTACCTTTCAGCGTAGCTATTTAATCAACCTATCCAACAACTAACTACTACTACAACGTACAATACACACTTAAGTGTAACTTTCCATAATAATAATAAATATTATAAATATTTTAGCCAAATATAATTAACTGTAATAAAACCAGATACAATCTGTGCAAATCTTTGTTTCGGATACAATCTGTCGACTTTCTACGTAATTTCCTAGTCGTGTTTGTTTGTAGGAACATAATACTAATAACAAGTCTATTCTATACCCATACATATAGGATTAAACGAAATTATACGAAGAGTTTCCTCCAGAATAAATGTGTGCCTACTTACGTATCGCATTCTACCTATAAAGATAATACTTATAGTAATTAGGTATTCCGGTATACTAAATGAGGCATAAATATTCTTTACGTGCTTCTCTTTGCATAGCAATATACCTTGACATTTCGTTTTTATGTCAAAACACAATACGCAATATTATCACAAGAGTGTTATATGTGTGTGCATATGAATGTTTAGTTTATTCCATAGTCGTTGATGAGTTTCATTTGAATGCACACGCGAAATTCGATAAGCTAAACCTAAGTAAGTGGGAATGTCATCAAGAATATAAGTATGTCATATTTCATCTGCAACCTCTTGCTATGCTAATGAGAATCCAATGGCTTTGTTTACTTAGCTCTTCTTCTGTAGAGGACGAAACGCGTGGAAATGAATTCCAGAGAGATTTGTACTCTAACAATAATACTACTGGTTTGACTTGACTAAGTATACTTTTATTACATTATACCTATATGACACGGTAATAAAAACTTTTACAAGAATATTATAACTGTACAATCTTATGATACTGTGTGCTGGCACTAATTATCACTCTTTTCTTTCATTCAAGTGATATACTTGTTGAATTACAAGAAACTCATGTACTGATACACTTTGTACGTAGTACATATAATTATAATTATTCAATCATTCTCTTATAAAGCTTAATAAATGTTACGCGAACGTTTCTTTTTTGATTCCATGTTTACATGGCTTATGACGAGTTTTACCAACAAGAAATTTTACAAATAACGAGAGAGAGATACACGATTGAGATTTCGCTTTCGTTGTCGCTTCGTTCGGCATACTACATAATAAGAACAAGTGTTACTAAAAGTGTTAGAATACATAGAGAAACCAGAACACAAAAGTTTTAGTTGAGATTCTGTTGTATAAAGAATACAAATACAAGGTTTAATTCATTCAAGAGAAGAAAGAACAAGTATAAAATTTTCAATGTTACCAAGTACAGATTGGTAATTCATTACATATTATTTAAAACCCCATCCCTTCCTTTCAAAGTTCACTACACTTCACTTTCCTATGCATTTCAACGTAATTTGTATTTGTATCATTGTGCAAATAAACCTACAACTCAAATCTAAAATAAAAGATTCTGCAAACAAAAACAATTGCAGGTGGTATGATAAAATACTTTTTGTTTTCTATGTATGTAGTACACGCTATTATAACTACTATCTTTATTTTTCAATATCCCGTATGGGAGGATGTAGATGTACGATGAACGTGACGTGGTTTGATGTGTATTTAACGACTTGAGTGTTAACGTGTGTACATAGGAAACTGCACGTATGATATTATTGACATTTTACACTCGAATTCTACTTTATTATAACAATAAACGATATTTGTATGTATAATTCAATTCTAGTACTCTGCCCAAAGGATGAAGAATAGTTTCATGTGTATAGATATTGCAAAATTCTATAGTTATAATATTAATATATATATAATAGATATAATAGATATAATTTACAGATGTATAGGATTGAGAGTTGTATTTGTATCCCTCTGCAGCATTACTACAGTCACAGTCTAATTAAGAGCATTGAAAAACATTCAAGCGAACTTTCTTGTGATTGTGTTCCTATATCGCAGTGCAGTTCCTTCGCAGTATAACTCATGATGATTTGTTGCTTTTTAACAATACGTATATGCCTATTTATATAAACACGTTTTGAAAACTGTATAGACAGCTCTGAGTGCAGTGGGAGGATATGTAACAATACAATGGAAATAAATGCCATAAAGATTTTAATTTTCTTCTTTCATGTGCTCTTTTATCACGATTCCATTTTTAAAGTTCAGTCCGGATGCTAGAAGCATAGCTGAAGCAAATTGAACCTATTCCCGTTAGCTTTTATGCAAAAAAACCTTTTAAAATGTGAAATGGGCGAGTTAGTTAATTCGACTTGTACTTAAACAATTCCAATGCATAGGAAACAATATATTTTAGTTTCAATTTCATTTGCATAACAGTAGAATTGCATGTTAGTAGCATAATAATATTCTTTCTAAGTGTATTTGCAAGTTGAATGTTCAAGCAAATGGTTTTACCACACGTGGTAGGCGTAAATGCAAAGACAAAAATACATAAAATACTTATATGCAAGAGGAAGAAAAAGACAGAAGAACACCACTCACATTCAGTAGTAGTACTCTTACTCTCCCATCTTTTATCGTTTGATAGTAGAGATTCCTTTAGAAACGACTAAAAAGACTTGAAGTGGCTGTAAATGTTTACTTTTCCTTTGAGGCAGTTTACTCAAGTTCACTCGGAACGTTTCATCTGAGCATAATTTGTCTCGTCTGTCCTGCTGAGCACTAAAAGAGAGATTTCAGTGTGCACAGAGAGATAAAAGATTTCATACACATTTTCTGTTTGCATTATGCAAATTCAAGTTTCAACTTCAACTCTCTTTTGCCATAGTGAATCTTTTACAATGTACAATGCGCAGACTACTCAAGTATAGACTGTTGTTTTTATTTTGCATACATACATATAACACATTATGCCTAAATACAATAAGAATGTCCTTTACATTGCACTATTACATATATCGATGTATGTGTAGTCTGTAAAGATTAAAAAGTTCTTTACACGCTACATTAGTTTACACACAGAAATGTTAAAGGTGCTTATTATTCTTCAGAGAGAGAGAGAGAGATGTTAAATACTCGTCTGTACAGTACATTGGTGTGGTCTAGTTTGGTTTGGTTAGTATTTTGACTCGTTGGCAGTGTTATTGCTACTATGGTGGTGGTAGACAGACTTCTTGGCTATTGTTTGGAGGTTAGCGTGTCAAGAGCTTAGTGAGTGGTAGAAAGAAAGAAGCTGCTGCTGAAGCTGACGGACTTGACTTCAGATCAAGCGAATCACCTGTGATGATGAAACTGAATACCTGTTGTATTTAGCTATGTGCACTTTTCTGTGTGTGTACACAAAATGTAACACCATAATACCACAGTGTAAGTCAGCTGAAGAATAGATGAGTCAACTCTGAAATCCTATCTGTACTACAAGTAAGATGGTTTCAGCATCAGGGCAACAACATCACGTTAAATGACTTTGTACTGCCATCATTATAATCATTTCTGTGGGGAAAGAAAAAATTGTAAACCTTTTTTACTTATAATGCAAAACGTCTGAAGTTTATATCCTTGGTTAGTTAAAAGATTTTCAACTGAGAAATTATACACTCATCTATTATATCTGTATCTCTCTACCCTGCATTTCAGTTTAACTATGTGATTTTGTACATTTAACGTTCGAAATTGCTTACTTTACCTTCCCATAGAAATTACAGAAATCCCATGTCATTTTCTTTTGCAGGCTTGTGTGTGAGTGCAGTGTAGTACTTTATAGTAGCTATTGCCATTGCTGCATGGGTGCAGTTTGCTTTTTGTTTGTAATAACTTGTGTTCTGTAGAAAAGTGACACTGCTTACTATACTGGTGTATACCGGTACACACAGGTGGTCACGTCAGAAACAAGCAAATTATAGTAGTTAGGTTTGAAGGTGGTTTTATAACGTTGTATAGGTAATATTATGTACTTTGTCATTAATTACGCAGATATGCACAGACAATTCATGGAAATCTCTACAAGAACACGCAAATTAACAGAGAAAATGTTTCGCAGATTACTGTACTGGTACGCACCAAGCCGTACATCTGTTCACGTATAGCGCTAGTCGCAAAAACGTGCATAGGAGTTTTGCGAACGTTGTGGATTATGGTGGATGAAAAAAGAAATGAATATAATTACGAGTTGTTTTTTACTATGCAAGGGTAAATGATAAATGCAGTGAAGAGAATCCAGTTTATTCTTAATTGTAAATACGTGACAGTTATTTGACTTGAATTGATTTTGCCAGTGTAAATAGTAGTACCTATGAAAAAATGAAGAATGGGGGAATGAGACAACTTTTTTGCACGCACGTATGATATGTAGGTATTCAGACAAATTAAAAATTCAGGTGTAATAAGTAGTAACACATATAAATAATTGAAGATTGACATAACAAGATGATTATTTTTTGAAGCAATTTGCAAAGAGATTTTTTACATAAAGATTATTAAGTGCAATACTATGCAAAAGTGGTTGATGATTGCAGTTGAAACTTGTATGCATAATAATTGAAGAGTAATTTACATTGATATGATTACTGTATAGTAGTAAGTAGTTATTAATTGTTTATTAGTTTATTAAGTAAAGTGTTGTAGCCTTTGTGACCAAAGCAGACACAGACGTCCATTTCTCTTTACCTGAGAGAGCTATGCTTGTAGTTGTAACTTGTAAGTAACCTTAATATAAATGAAAGGAGTAATATTTTATTATGAATTTTTACTACTATGTTTATATTCTGTTGCAAAACGACGATTTCTTAATTCATACATAAATAGTTGGAGTTGGGCCATTGAAACAAATATTATTCACACGCAGAATGGTAATGCTCCTTAGTAGGAATTTTGAAGGCAATGCATGGTATACTAGCAAAAGCAATGTATTCTATGTTTAATTGAAACGAGAATACGTAACCTGTGTATAATTCGCTGCAGTTATTGTTCACTACATTTACACGACATGCATTTTTGCATTGAATTTAAATTCTCTGTGAACCACGTACATTTTTAAATGAATGAGAAAATGCATTTCTTCTGTATGTCCATTATATTGTAAGTACTCCTATATATGCTGTGCCAGAGTACTTACATCGGAAGAGTTATGGGAATTTGTAGTGATTTGATTTTTGCTTTCAAGTTTTAACAGCTGAGAAATCTAGAGCGAGTGTAGGTATGTTACAAGACAAGACAAGGAATGTGAATGAACCAAGGCAAGTAAAGGAAAACTATCAAAATGGATGCCAGCAGAAGAACATCTTTATCTCTTGTATGTGTGTATATGTGTAATTGGTAGTACATAGTAGTCTATAGGAGGCTTCTGTCTTACTACTAAAGTGAGATGACTAGCAGTACAGCTACTACTGCTACTACTATTAGTACTACTCTTGTAACTCCAAAAACAAGAACATTTGGCTTGGCTGTATATGAATCACACGAGAGATAAGCTGAATGAACACTCTATAAACAGAGAATTTACTGTACAAATAATTCTTATCAGAACTCTCGCAGGTGATAGATGTAGATTGATTAGAGCTGGTGCAATATTACTGCAAATGTTACCACTCGACGAGAAGAAGTTAATTTAAAAATTGTTTTTGAGCTATTCAAGATGAAACATGGCAAGATAATAAGCGAGTGAAGATAATAAATCACAGTATATTAGTTATATTTTAAAAAGGAAAAGCTTTAACAAAAAGATTACAAGCTCTTCTAAGTAAATTGTCATGCAACATTACTGCAAACAGTTGTAAGTGAAAGGGAAATTTCTATGGAGAAATACAACGTGGACATACATGACAGATTTTTATTCATTTGTTTAATTTCAATCACTTAGCACTTGGCAAATGAATCTTTTTATGCACACAAAACACATACATTTCACATTAAAATGCATAATGGACAAAAATAAAATTTCTGTTTCATTACCATTTCTGTTTCATTACCAAGTCTAATTGCTGCCAATAAGCAACCATCAAGGTGTAACAATATTTTCATACACATTAGTTTTAGTCTAATGACCTACTACATTCAGATAGTGTAATGTGTAATGCAACTGAGAATCACTAAAATAAATTATGGCAATTGTTCACTTACATCATTACAACCAGAGTGGTGGTGGTTCACTTATTTATAAATGAGAATTCGCGGTTGCCCAACCGTGTGTGGAGTTCGCCTACCATTCTAATGTAAATGAAGATGTGTCGTTCATGCAACACTCAACCAGATACCGTTTAGTATCGGGATGCATGCCAATAATTGGATCTGCATGGAAAATGAAATTCTGTTTTATCCTCCATATTAGTAAATCCTACCAATTGACATGAAATTTCAAGGGAATAATTGCACACTTAAATATATCAACGAAGATACACACAAAGAGTCAGCTACTGTAGAAAAACATGTCGATAATGGCATAAACTAGGCTTAGTGTGGGAAAATACAGACACATGCTTGATTATTCCTATCCTATCATATTCATATTATCACCAGAGTACTAGCTGGTGTTTGTATACGTTTGTATATTACTTACATTATTGTACACTGGACTGACTATTTAAAAGTGTTGTATAGCTACAGACAAATGGAATAATATGTAGCACGGATGGATAACAGCGACAATTGAATGTGTCACTGCAATGAATATACTTCACGCTATGCCAGGTTAAGTTATTTGGCATAAATATGTTTGGATTTGCTTTGTCACAGCCGTTTTTCGATATATATTACGTTACATTGAGTTACATGACACAGGGTAGTAGCAGTAGTAGTAGTAGCAGCATAAAATACAACAATGAAAAGGCAATAAATTTTTTGAAAAGGCAAATCGAAGTGTATACATGTAAATATATTATGGATGGAACGAGAATAGTAACAAGATATTATACAGTCATGTTTCGATCCACTAACAGGATATCATGTGCATATAGCTACTTTAAAATTGTGGTTGATATCTGCTGTGGATACATAATTTTGCTGGTGGTGGTTGCTTAGAATGTTTTGCACTGTACTGTCTCTCGAATAGAAATGATCTGTGGAGGAGAGGAGAGCAATGCAAAAATGTGCATCCATGCTCAAGGCGGAACGAACAGGCTTGTCACAGATGTCACGGGTATAACACAATTTATCAAAATGAAAACAAAGTAATTTACATGTGCTATGTACAATACCCCTTCCAACACACAGTTGCGCTATGCACTTCATGTTGTGCCTAAAAAATCTGAGAAGTTAAACTTAAGTATACTATATTTGTATATATATACCCATATGCTTACAGCAATAGGTTAGGTATATTTACATCTAGTAGAAATGGATTAGACTTTATTGTAATATAGTCTGACGGTGAAAACAGTGCGACATGTGAGAAACAGATAGGATTAGAATTTCTATGGAATGAGAAATGAAAATTTACACAGAATGCAAAAGAATCTGCGAGTGTTGTTGTATGAAATCTGTTTGCGATCTCAATATCTCACTACACTGTGTATATCATATATAACAAGTTATGTGTTTTTTAAGCTAAGCGACTATATGAATCACATAGTCTATGTCACTTACATAGCTGTGGACTAGACGAACACACAATATTATGTTCGTGACTCTCCACCTTACAAATATACAAACAAAGAGTACAGGGAACAGTTTTAAGAGATTTATCACAAAGTGAAACTGCACATACGGATTTTATGCTCTTTTCGTGGCTTTGAAGTAACTGGTGTAGGGTCAACGATCAAAGTTTATGGGAATTAGAGTAAACACATTCATTTACAACGAAACATTCAATTTGGACGGATGGATGCAATAAACTCTCACGTAGTGGATTTAACATAGCTTAAGTAGGTACATTTGTACTTTTTTAGTTCGATTCATTTCAAAAGAGTCAATGTTAAAATATTGATCAAAAAATCCACCTGCATTTTTGGAATGAAATATTCAAAATCAGTCTAATATAGATATAGCTCCGCGGTTTTAAACCCAGTCTAGTCTGTTTGGCACAGTCAAATAAACTTCTTTAGTATGAATTAAAATAAATATTCAAAGTACATAGTATCTTTAGATTTCTAACTGTTGATTTAATGTAAGGTAAGGATAAATTTCTTAATGGCTCAACTAATGGTTAATTCAGCGTTCTATGCATTCTAGCTGCTATAAAATGTTTAAACTGTTCACATAAGTTTACATGAAATGTTCATCTATCTGAAACGACTGTATATAATTTATGATGGAACATTTAGCACTGTACTAGGTATACTAAATTAAATGTGCAAAAAATGCCATCATTGCAAATGATCTGGCTACAGAGTGTCTGATTAGGGATTATTATGAAGCTATTACGATTACATGTGCCAAACTAATTTTAGTTAGGTATAAGCATGAGATTTAATTTTCGTATATTAGTGATGCTCATTATATAGATTACACTGTGTATTAATGTTTGCACATGTTCTAAAACAAACACTAAGCGCTTAGAACAACATATTGGATAATTTACTAATTATTTCCCGTATCCCGTCTGCAAACTAACTAGTAGCAAGCTTATCAAAATTAGCATCTATGGGCATGCACACCCTCCGTCCATGCCTAATAACTATCTAGGTATTTGTACTTACATAGAAGATTCCCATATTCCATCCGTTATTTGAGTCTGTGTTAATTATGCTCACACACAGGTAATAGCATTCGCTGCTGTATTATTATTGTACTGCATTTGTTATTTAGCAACACAACTATCATAGCAATAGCAATCCTTTTAGACCACATGGTTATATTTTAATTGCTTATGCAACAGAATGAGTAGCACAAATTGAGGCTTTAGTGGTAAAACCTTGGAAAGAAACTCTGCTCTATTAGGGCAGGCAATACGGTAGTAATTATAGGTGAGTGTAAAGCTATTGCAAATTCCTTACGTAATTTCACAGACAGTAGCTATTAGCTATAATAATAACATAGGAAAGTTTGCAAATTGTTTTTAAATGGTATATAAAGGGAATGTTATTGCAAAATGTCAATTCATTAGTGTGTGCTCGTGTGGCATTCCTCTGCCTCTTTGCATTTAGATGGATATCAATAGTTTGCTTACTTAGTTAAGACATAATGATACTAATATGCAAGGAAATGGTCGTTTACAAAGGCTTAACCGTTTAATTATCCGCTCTGTTGCAAAATGTTTGCACAAAACAGCACGTAGTGTGATTTACCTTTGTTTAATTAAAACTTTACCAATCTCCGTTTATAGCTACGTCGACATAATTTGCTGATGCCTATATTATGCAGTGGTAGCTGAACTATTTTATATTTGACCTAAGCACAAATTCTACACTAAAAGTCTATTTAACCCGAAATAGTGCAGATTTGAAGATAGTGCTGGTAATGCGTATAGGTATAATAATTTATTGTATACGCCATAGGCATTTACACAATGAATGGATTACGACTCTGTATATATTATGTAGTATAGAAATATTAAACCACCAATCATACCTAAGTAGGCTATCAATTTATGCAAATCTAAAACAACAGGGTTAGATGTTATTATGTTGTGTATTATGTTAAAACACCCAGTAAACTCCATAAGCACTCCACGTCTCCCCACTGCTCGTCGTATTTGAAGTTTGCATAAACTGGTAGCCAAACCACTCAACACACCTAGTAGTACAATACTACGGAGAAGATGTGTAATATTTGTAAATAATAACTTGTTTCGCTGCATGCGTGCTCCTGCTGCTGCCAATGTAAAGAGCTACCATCAAGTTTTGCAAGAAAAATCTGGCGTCAGCTTTCAGATAGAGAGACTTTGGCTTTGGGTGTATTCCTTTGTAATAATGATGCAGTTGGTGGTTCTAGCAGTAGTAGTAGTAGCAGGGGTAGGTGCATTACCTCGGATAATGAGATCAATGCAATGTAATAGTTCCAAAGCTAAAGGTTTCATGATTAATTGATGATTTTGTTTTGCTGTCGTTTGAGAGTGATGTACGAGTTCATTAGTTCACCAGTTCAATTATTGAGCTCATTCAAGCTTGCTATAAAGGTAGCCTTGCCCTGCTCTCACACACGCAGAGGACACTCCACACAAATAACACACACACTAACAAACATAATTGTGTACAACATCATTAAATTTGTATTAGCATTAACAAATTACTCTCGTTGTACAATTATTTACCTAATTATTGGAATTTTAAGAAGTAATCCGTTCCCCGTACTTGAGTACAAATGATGTAAGCTCAATTAAATTAAAGAAATTAAATGCATTCAAAAATTAGAACTATATATACCTTTTGTACTGCAGTGTCTATTTTAGTAGGTATAGTGTATAGGAAGGTATAATAAACTTGTGTGAAATTTTTCTATGACTGTGTAGAATTGAAATCGTTAATGTGCATTATGGTGAATTGTAAAAGCGCAGGCAGTCGAGTCGAGTCTCGTGTCAATTTAATGCAATTGCAATACTACGTCGTAAATTGACCGATAAAAAATAAATATATATATAGCAGGACAATAGAATACGGACAGCAATCTTCTTTTAGTAGAGACGAAACAGAACAAAGCGACAGGATATATATATTACAAGTCAACAGCAACTTTCTCATGATTGGAAACTGCTACGTGTTTGTACCAAGTCACGGTCAAGCCATAACACAAAAATACAAAGAGTGAAAAATAAATTTTCCTCCTTTCATTGACAATGCCCTTAGTACATAGGTACGTTCATTGCCTTGCCAAATTGACAAAACTATAACATACAGCATACCTTGCCTTGCTAAATAAATAATTCTCGTTCTAGGGATGCCCTAAAATTATTCTACAGGAAAGAAATTGTCATCAAAGGATATTAGCTGCGGTACACTGAAATTATTTACCATCTGGTTTATTTGCACTCTGCAAATAACCAGCGATATTTTTATTCTTGTGTAATTTTTACCAAGAAGTATATTATACGAAATTGCAGCAAAGAGAATTCCATTTTAAATCCTTCACTTTTACCATTTGAGATTTAGCATCGCCATTAAATACTGCTAGTACGGGTATGTTTTATGCTTACCAAATAAAGAGAGTATCATGTAGGAATACGGATATTGTACATATTTTGCTTTATTGCTTAGATAGTAGGAGCGATTCAAATGTCTTTAAGAAAAACAGGCCGACAAGACAAGGCAATCGAAGAGTACCGTTAGTAAAATGGTTTCATATATATGTCTTCTGTGCAAGAAGGTTTCTACTTGTAAATTCAATGCGACATGACAGGTAGTGGAAAAGTTAATCGTATAAGAGACTTTATCTCTTCCGTTCTCAACTCACGTAATAAGCTCGGCTCGTTTCAGTTCTACAAAGTTTTGCTTGTTCTCAAGTACCACACAGTCTGAGCATATTTACTTTGTTCTATCGCATCGCGAATCAACAATGTTACACATACTTCGTTAGATAATGAAACTAGTTCTAGAACACGAAGCCTTATGCAAACACTAACAAATATATAGGTCTTGAGTCTTTTAGCATTGTGTTCTGTCTCTACCACCAAAAATACTGCAGAGCAGCAATGCATTATAAATGCAATAAGGCTACTTAGATTTATTTTCTAGATTGTCTAAGTGTAAACTGTTTGCAACACAATTCACAAACTGGAGCCATGGAGAACAATCGCAATGCATTACGTTTACGGTTGAACAGGACACAGACAGGATAACACAACTATTCTAATGGCAATGACTACATAGGAATAGTAATTCACATAGTTGTACTTTGTTTCAAAGATCAATTTATTATTCTTGATTGTATTAACATATACTGCATAGAGATACCTACTTACCTAATACACATGTGCGAACTAACCCAGAAACGATGCAGATCTTTATTGCTTTACATTCTTCGGAGTTAGGTACATATTCTCTTTAACTTTTGGCTCTTGTAATATTGTGTGTAGTATCTGCCGGAGTAGATTGTGAATAGGAAGAAGGTGCAGAATGTAGGTTATGTGTACCTATTCAATTTTCTGATAGTTTTATTTACATACATCGATAGCTGTATCTCCGGATGAGTTTCTGAATACATACAAACGAGTAGTATCCTATAGGGAAATCCGACTTGAGGCTATGTTTTGATGTATCACTTCAATTTGTTACATTAGGAGCTCCATACGTGTCATAACACAATGTACGGTTAGAAGTTAAAGGTAATTGTAAAAGAGATTCAAATAAAAAATTGAGTGCATGAAATTGATGGAAGTACAAAACGTTACAAGAGTAGAGGAGTCTTGTTTGTTACTGCTACTCTACAAGTACCTCATCTCTGGATTTGACAGGCAGGAGACTCTGTCTGTCTCTGATGTTTTTTCTTGTAGAGACTGAGGCGTGAAAATATTCATAATTTCTCCTAATGATTTTATCTGTACATGGTTTAGATATAATATAATTCTTCTTTATGTGTGTACTTACAGAGATATTAGTATTTGTTATTGTGCAGTTACACATTACAGTATTTGTGTTTGTTTGCATTCATGTTTCATGAATGTGTACCACCTTTCACAACTGTTTGTTAGTTAACGCGAAGACTTTGGTGTGATGGTGGTGGTTCAATCAATCCCTGGGTTGTTTTATGACATTACTGTTTATGCTGTTGATGATGATGGTGATGATGATGGGTGTAGTGTAATTGTAATAAGAATCTTGTCTTTCTTCTGTGGTTTGAC
This sequence comes from Pogonognathellus flavescens, assembly GCA_019776165.1. Taxonomy (NCBI): domain Eukaryota; kingdom Metazoa; phylum Arthropoda; class Collembola; order Entomobryomorpha; family Tomoceridae; genus Pogonognathellus; species Pogonognathellus flavescens. The sequence goes on from JABASD010001530.1 coordinate 33,919, forward strand.
TAACACCGCGGTTTATTTTATGATGATGAATTTTCTCTGCTTACAGGCAATGGTCAACAGCACTGTCAGAAGAAGTAGCCCGACCATTACGCAACTCCACAGAGACTCAGCACAAAATTCGCAAATCTGTTGAAGTACTCGTTGAAAAAACCACAAGGAATTTAGCGGAATGGAGGACTGCAGAGACCAAAGTAAGTTACATTGTGGCCATTTCTCAGCATTACATTGCATTTTGTGGTAAACAGTAGTGGTATGAAGTCTTTGTCCAATTTCAGCCGATTAAAATGCTAATGGTGTGTGTAGGCTCACTTCAAAATTTTTCTTTGTCAGTATGTACTCCATGTAAAGGACAAATATAAGTAAACTTGTGTGTTTTTCGTTGCTCATGATCAAGCAATTCAACAAACAATAAGATTGCATCAAGAAGAAGAATGTTCTTCAAGTGCAAAAATGTTAATTCATTATTATGAAGCATGTTTTCTCTGCTTATTCATGTTTTTAAATAATAAAATGTTCAAAGATAAACTCAAGTGTCTGACATGAGAGTTTTCATGTATAAATTTTTGACTATTGCAAGCATAATAAGCAATAGCGTAAAAATAATAGGGCTTGTGTATTTTTTCTTTATTGGATTATTGTGTAATTACCACAGTGGTTTTGAATGAAGGGTTTCAAGTTACAGTCGATGATGATGTTCTTATCACAAAAGGCTCCAAGGCAATTGTCTTGTAGCGAGACGTATAATTAATAGAAAGTAGATATTGGCTATTACATACATAAGTAGAGATGCTGATCTTACATGGATTCACTTAAAGAGTTTGTTTGTGTATAACTTTTAATTGCAGGCAAAGCGTCAATGTTTCTCAAGTTCGAAGGAATTCGAAAAGTTACAAGAGAGCACCTCGACCCTTGTAGGGAGTACGACACTCTCCAACGTTAACCACAGCAATGGAAGCAACAATACAAATGCCAACAATAACTCTGTGATTGCTGAAGTTCGTGCCCGATCCCGCATTCTCAGCGTACCACCTTTGGAGAAGGACCCTATCAAGGTATACTACACTTATTCCTACAAGAAATAATTTCCCAAATGAATAAAAGCTATTTAATGGTAATGGTTAGTAGACACGGCGAATCAAAAGTGCTGCTGCTGTGTTTATTAAGGTTTTACAGGTTAGTCGTGTTGTATTATTATTTCATCGTATGTGTGTGCCACACAAAGCATAATAATGTCATGCAGGATCCTCATGTGAACAATTCCACAGGGAAACATCCATGCATGTGGTAATGGCACTTACTACTTACATTCACAATATATAACTATGGACAAACAGGTTTCCTTTTGAAAGAGAAAGCTCCAGACAACTTCAGCGTCAGCTTTTAAGGCTGTAATATATTCAGAGACAAGAGTCAGCTTGAGGTTAGCTGTATATGAACTCTCTTTCTGAATGCAATGTGCCTTTCATACAACATGTTGTTAGTAGAATGCATTTTTCTGTGTTTACTGTACCTTAGGTGCCTAAGTAAAGTTAAAGATACTGTATGTGAAAATGTATTTTTGATGTGGTCATTATTTTTGTGTTAATTCGCCATTAGTACTGTAGATAGTGCACTGGTGAGAAAAAAGCCCTGTGGGAAAAAATTGTGTCGTGTACAATGTAAATATTTAGATGTATGCATTTTTAATCCGTAGGTTTTTTATCACAAACACTGGACAGCCAGTAAAAGCTTTTGTACATTACTCATTCTCCACAACATGCTTTGGAACTTTTACCATTCGTCCTTGATCTACCTATGTACCTATTTCGTTTTCAAATGACTTTTATTGTTCTTTTTGTATATACATACTACCTAATACCTTCGGAGTGGGTTATTTTTACTATAACTTTTGTCTCATGTTTACAATGACAAAATTTTAACCACTAACTCTTGCACTAGATATGTATTTGTATACAAAAAATTGAATTTGTTTACTCGTAACCTTAAATGAATCATGATATCATGAATCATAAATTACAATCTGGTGTTACCCATCAAAATTAATGTAATTCTAACCTCAGGTCGTATTTTTCATCTAAATGGTCAATTTAATAATTTATTATGCTATGTGCCATGAATTTCTATATCGGAAAGAGCATGAACCAGCAAAGTAACGACTAACGAGGTGTAAGTTACGAAGTTTATTTTCATTCACCACTTATTCATCGTTATGTATGTGAATGCTTGAGGTATCTATGTTCGTTTGCATGCGGCCGTTTGTATATTGAGCTTTGCATGATAATTTTAGGGGTTTGTTGTGTTTCCCTTTTTTATATTTGCCCTAAGGTCATTAATCATCATAATACGAACGCATACACTGTAGGTACATCTAAATTGTGCAATTCTATTTTGCTTTTTTATTCCATTTCCGGAGGTTATGTTGCCTTTATATAGAGAATGGCACTTTGGTTAAAATCACTTTATTGCGAGTACTCATGCTATATTAGTGATACATAGCTATAATAGGCTTAGCGTGGGTTTACCCCGTTTAATTTCACTGGTATGCATTATAAAGGCAAGCATTCTGAGTATTCTCAAAATTCTGACTATTCTACATGCTACAATACTAATAATTTCACTTGAACTCCCAGTTGAATTAAGACAACATGTAACAATACTGTCAGGTTAAAATACTCATTCTAATAAATGCAGTGCAAATGCCACTACAAGCATTACACACATGCCCATGTGCATGTGCAATAATAATATTATGATCACTGATATATTTAAGTTGGGATTTTTATACATAGTTAAAATGACTGAGAGTAATTAGGATAAGACCATATAATGATATAATCGAACAATCTTTGCGGTGTAAAATAAGATCTCAATAATATCTGTATCTTTGCAATATGAAGAGTATGAACTATGTATGTAGGTATCTGCATTTAATAAGTAATGTGTTGCACAGCCCAAATAACAAAAAATTTAATAGCAATGTTGCACAAAAATATTAGGTGTGTATTTGTATGCTTGTAACATACACGAACTATTGTTGTAGTTGCATTTGCACTATATCAGGAAATAACAGCACCATCCTCCTGGTCGTCCTGTAAAAGTGTTACTTCCCTATTGTGTAAATTTTACCTGTGTAAGTACACTATTTGGTTTTTCTAAGCTCACAGGGTGTGTAGGAAGAAATAAGCAGAAAACCAGTAATAAAGAGTGTTTCAGGTGGATTAAAGTGTAACAAAACTAGGTTTGATTTGATCACGATTTCATTTCCCGTATGTACTAGTATGGACTAGTCTGTAACGTTGGATAAACCCAAACTGTACGCTACCCACTCTGTGGATATTTATGTCTTTGGAATTTTAACACAATTCTACTTTCAAACTCTTCATTAGTAAAAAATGCGATGCAGAACAATAGATTCAGCTGAATACTCAGAATAAAGATCAATTTTCTAAAGATTTACTGGGATTTACAGTTTGTCTTTTTATGTTGTTCCACATGTACTATAATGTAGCCATCTAAACGGTAATTAATTTTAAATATGTTGGGGATGGATGTTGGCAGCATAGAAGAGTTAATTGAATTACCTAACAACATTATACAACATCTTAAATAGAGACTTTCTTTGTTTCTCTGAAAAAACACCAACACAAGATTTGTATTGCGTATTTTTACAGAATGTTGTTATTACTGGCAGACAAATTGCTATTTACAGTTACGAGAGAGATAACCGTATATAAAGATACTCGCATTCCTTCCTAAGATAGAGTCATAACATCTCTCTCAATAACACAAAAATAATAACTTGAACTTCATTTCAACTTTGAAGCAACTTATTTCTTGCTTGGCTCGATCCTTCCTTGCAAAATGCAGTGATTGCTAACTGCTATCATTCCTAGTGAAAATAATAAGACGTGCATACAAACTGCTATTACTAATATATGACTTTTATTATGTAATCATACTGCCTCTGAATCTCTGAAGGTACTTTTCTAAAACTGCCTGCACTAATACTACGTGTCTGTTCACCTACTTGCTATAATGTTAACGTTACACACGCTTGACGGAATCAAACTGCCATGACCCATTCTGTGCCGAACGAACGCCTCATCCTCAACTNCGAACGAACGCCTCATCCTCAACTAAATTCTCAACTATACATCTTCCAACAAATTCTACACTTCCCTGACCAACTGTATTTAAAATCTTCAATTTGTCGAATCATCATTTAATGTTATGTAATTATAATGTCATTGTGAATGTTACTCCGTCAAACCATCTTCTTTAGTAAACACACGATCTCAGATTTTACAGCCGTCAGGAATGTGACACGATTTTAGAATTTTTCTTCTTTAATCAACTTTGTAGGTACAGCATTTTTGAGGTTGCGATAACTTTTAAGGCAAATTTTTGTATGTTATAATTATTGGCATCAATGATAAATATTTATAGAGTATCAGTTTCTGATCATCCAATAATTATAGAATACTTAAGTATTCAGTTCAGTATAATAATTTTCTATCTCCGGAAGAATGTTAGTCGAAAGCTAGTTAACATAAAGTGTTTATTTTGTTGAACTACCTCGTGTCACAGAAATGATTTTTTTTTTATATAATGATTTATTGATACAGTCAAAGACTTTTACAATTACAAATTGTGTCCCTTTCTGGGACCATTCCATATTAAGT